>PVIC010059146.1:0-10171 GCA_004025085.1 Thryonomys swinderianus | reverse complement strand
TTTTTCTTTTTTTCTTTTTTTTTTTTTTTTTTTTTTCTTTTTTTTTTTTTTTTTTTTTTTTTTTTTTTTTTTTTTTTTTTTTTTTTTTTTTTTTTTTGAGACAGGGTCTCGCTTTTGTAGTTCAGTCTGGCTCTGAGCTCACTATGTAACCCAGGCAAGGCTCGAACTCAGCAATCCTCGTGTCTCTGCCTCCCTAGTGCTGGGATTACAAGCGTGAGTCACCACGCCCGGTACTGTGGTATGTGGTATTGATTGCTGGTGAGCAAGAGTCATCACACCCAGCATTGTTGTATGTGGTTACTGGGATCGAACTCAGGACCTTGCCCTTGCGAGGCAGGCACTGGAACCAATGAGCTAAATCTCTGGCCCTAGGAACGTTTCATTAGGCCTTGGGGACGAGGTCATGTTGCTTCCACATGTTAAATTTGGATTCCTTGAGTGCTTCTCTGTCAACATGTACAATGCTTCTGTGTCTCTGAGTCTGGTATTTAATTTTCTATCTCTGTGGGCTGCTCCATGCTGTCTCAGCTTCCTATAATATGCAAGGAAAAGTCACATTCTCCTTTCTTTCAGATTTCACAACTCATTTGGCTTTATTTCTGCTTCCAGTCCTTGTTTTCTTTTTCCTGTAATTGTTTTTCTTTATTGAGTTTATTATACGTTTTGGGAATGCATCATGATAACATTCATCACTGAGAATTTGTACCTGTACGTGATACGTTTCTGTGCCTTCCATTCACCCCCCTACCCATTATATACATGAGCTTTATTTCCACTTTTTCCTTTGTACCATCATCTTTTTCTCTCCCTTCTTTCCCTTCCCTGACTTCCCTCCCCCAGTTCCCTTTACCCTTTGAACATTTTCTTTGTCATTTGCATTAACAGATCTTTACACACAGTGCAGCAGCCACCAAATTGACATACGTTCTCCTTAGGAGGGGGAAGGTGGATTTTCTTTCTCTTTTGAAAAACAGCTTTACTAAGATATAATTGCCATATGTATATAATTCACCCATTTATAGTATACAACCCTGTAGTTTTTGGTTTGTTCAGAGTTGCCTAGTCATTAATACAATCACTTTTAGAATTTTTAATCAGCCATAAAAGAAACTCTACAAACTGATAGCAGTCATTCCCTCTCTCTCTCTCTCTTCCCCATTCCCATCGTTTTCTTTAAGACCCTGACTCTAGACAATCACTTGTTGACCTCCTGTCTGTCTATAACTGGACGATTTTTAGTGTTTCTTCTGCCTAATGCAAGGTATATGTCCTTTGACAAGCAAAAGGTGACCTTAAATTATATATCTTTCAATCAACATATTCTCATTTCTTCCTGTCTCACTCACCAACCACCCAAACCTATCTCACTATCTATTCACTGTCCCACTGAACATTACCCTACTCTCTTCACTTAATCTTAGCCAAAAGGCTGAGAAGTGATTCATCCTACTCTCTTGTTCCATGAGTGAGATCATGAAGCATTTATATTTCTCTGGCTGCTTTATTTCACAAAATGTAACGTTGTGAAGGTTTGTTTATATTGTCATAAATCAAAGGGTTTTATTTCTATGTTTGAAACACTATGGTGTTTGATAGTGTTTATATACTTCATTTCTTTGTCTAACCATCCTTAGTAGAGTTAGGTTGATTTCAAATCTTGCCTATTTCAATAATACCATTAACATGTGAATATACATATTTGTTTGATGGACTGATTTTATTTCCTGGATATAAAACCAGTAGTGAGATTGATTATTGGATCACACAGGAGTCCTATTCTTATTATTTTGAGGAACCTCCATACTATTTTCAATAATGGCTGTATTAATTTGCATTCTCACTAACATCTTATAATTATTTCTTTTATTTCATGCCCTTATCGTTATTGATTTTCTCTTATCTTTTTGGTGTTACCTATTAAAACAAGTGTGAAGCAATATTTTAGTATACTTTTGATGTGCATTTCCTTGATGATTAGTAGTGTTGAACACTTATTAGTTTACCTGTTAGCTGTTTATATGTCTTCTTTTAGAAATATCTATTCAGGTATTTTGTCCATTTTTGTTTGTTTCAAGACAGGATTTTTCTATAAAGTTCCAGGTGGCCTTGAACTTGCTGTGTAGCTCAGGAGGGCCTCAAATTTGCACTCCTCTTGCCCCAGCCTTCCATCTCTGGCATTACAGACATATACCACCATTCCCACCTTTATCCATTAAAAAAATACAACTATTTGTTTTCTTGGTTGGAGTTCAGTTCTTTACAAATTTTGAAAATGCATCCCTTGTTTTATCAGTTTTGTTTTGCTACAACTGAATTCTAAAAATTGAATGATTTATAAAAGCAGAGATTTATTTAGCTTCTAAATCTATAGGTTTGAAAAGTAAACACATGGCACTACCATCTACTTGACGTTCTCACGGCATCAACACGGAAGGGAACATCACATGGTGATAAAGCTCATGCAGCATTTATTCCAAGGCCCTTTTAAAAAGATAATCCATTAACCCATTCATAATGGCAGGGTGCTCTTGACTTAATAGCCTTTGAAGAATCCCACTTGGTACTACTCACTTCTTAACATTTTCTGAGTTTTATTTTCTAACTTCAAATCTGGATAATTTGACTCTTCCAACATTGAACAATTTTGTGCTATTGGCATATCTAACAATGTTTTTACTACATACTGGATGGTATGTTGTAGGGTCTCTGTATTATGTTATGTTTCTCTGAGTTATGTTCTGGTAGTAAATTATTCATGAAATACTCTGATTTGGGGGAAACTTCATGTTACGCTTCATCACAGTCAATTTATTTAAGAGTTGTCTGGAGTTCCAAGGTATAACTCTTGTTCTGGGGACAAGGTCCCTGTCCCTTTTGTGGCCCTTCTGGGATTCCAGTGAAAACCCACAATGCTAATAAAAGCGGAGTTTAGTTCTAAGTCTTTTCTCCCCAGAACTAAGCAGAAGCTGAAATCTTTAACTTGTTTAGCTTCCAGCTCTCATTTCCAAGTTGATTCGTTTCAGCTTGGGACTTAGCCAAAGGTTAAGAGGGTAGAGGTATGGAAACTTTTCCTTTTGTGGTTGCCTTCATTCTTGGGTTTCCTCTCTCAGCTGCTAAACATTCCATCAATCCAGGACTCCTATTTCTGGTTTGTCAAACCAGCAAAGATTGCTGGCATCTATGAGAATCCAGCCGGTCCAAGGGAACAAAGGACAACCTCTGAGAGAGACTTGGTGGAAGGTACACTTTGCCTGAGTTTCTTCCTTTTCCTTTTCTAGTTTCTGACTGCTTTTGTCTGAGTCCGCTGTCTTTAAGTATTTTGTTTTTTATTGTGTCCAGAGTTATTATTGTTAGCATCAAAAGGACTAGTTGATTGAACCATTTTACCGTTAAAACTATTGTATTTGTTTATTTGTTTTTGAGACAGGGTCTCATTTTGTAGTTCGAGCTGGCCCTGAGCTCACTATGTAGCCCAGGCAAGCCTGGAACTCAGCAATCCTCCTGCCTCTGCCTCCTGAGTGTGGGATTACAGGTGTGAGCCACCACACCTGCCACTGTGGTATATGGTATTGATTGCTGGTGGGTGTGAGTCACCACGCCCAGCATTGTATATGGTTACCGGGATTGAACTCAGGACCTTGAGCTTGTGAGGCAGGTGCTGGAAACACTGAGCTAAATCTCTGGCCTGGATTTGTTATATTTCTGAATGAATGATATTTGCAGGGGTCAATCCCAAGGATAGTTACATTATGAAAATTAAATCAGGAGTAAAAAAATTACTGTAGAATTAATGTACTAAAATGCAAGTACAAAGATATTTGGGGGCACTCAAAAACCTAAAGTTTTGAGTATGTGAGGCAAGTAATCCAGCCTGAAGCACGTCCTCAGCCCACCTAGAACCACATACTTACCCCCAGACAACCGAGCATCCAGCTCACAAAAGTCTTGCCATCTTAGTCAAATCTTCAGTGATGTCACTGTGCATGTGGGTCCCACCAGTGGGAAAAGCTCCTCATTCTCCTTGGCCCGATCATTCTGTTTCTACTTTCAACAAGGTCAGTAGGGCCTTTACAATGACTCAGTTCCGCTGATGACTAGTACCTCTAAGTCTGATTTTCCCACGTTTACATCTTTCTGGTCTAATGCTTTCACAACACTGGACACTTCACCATGCCCCTTCATAAGATCACTCTACCTTGCTGTTTGTTACATTTTTATGTCTTACTTTCTCCACTTCTTACGTGTCACCATTTTCTAGACTACTTCCTTTATTCCTGCATTCACTAAATGAAAAACAAAAACAAACAACAACAAAAGAACTAAACAGCAGATACAAAGATAAACCAAATTCCTCTGAAGCTAGATTTGCTCTCTGCTATCTGCTCATAAAGGAGCTAAGTGTTCCAGGCACAGTGCCCGAATCTTGCCATTCCTTCTTAAGCAGGCCATTGAGGGAATGGGTCCAGAACCTGGCTCTTCTTCTATGTAGCCCTGCGCTCATTAGCACAAAACTTTGAATTATTCACTTAACTTTGCACCTTCCTGTGTGTAAAATGAGAAAATATGTGAGGACTTGACCACAACCTTCTCTCTGTATTTTACCAGCCATGTTCAAAACCACAGAGAAACAGATTCCAGGCTAGCAGGGTTAAAAGCCATGCCAGGAGGAGGGAGGCAGGCTAGGAACCAACTCATTGCGCGGATTTTGAAGCTCTCATGTGCCAAGGCTTAGGGACAATGAGGCTTAGGATGCAACAAACCAGACACAGGCTGTCATATAGCTACGAGGAAGCAGGCAGGGAGGAGAACCTTGCTGTTTGTTCTTCTTCCCAGCATCACACAAAGTCACTGTACTCAGGGCTTCAAGCTTTTTCTTCCTTTTTGTCTGAGATCACATTTCTCTCCTTACCTTTCACAAGATTACATAATTTTCATTCTTTTTTTTTTTTTTTTTTTTTTTTTTTTGAGACAGGGTCTCGCTTTGTAGTTCAGGCTGGCCCTGAGCTCACTATGTAGCCCAGGCAAGCCACCGCGAACTCAGCAATCCTCCTGTCTCTGCCTCCCAAGTGCTGGGATTACAGGCATGAGCCACCACGTCTGGCACTGTGGTATGTGCTATTGATTGCTGGTGGGAGTGAGTCACCATGCCCAGCATTCTATGTGGTTACTGGGATCAAACTTAGGACCTTGCGCTTGCAAGGCAGGCGCCTGAACCACTGAGCTAAATCTCCGGCCCTACATAATTTTCATTCTTAATAGGTACCGGTTATAAAACCGATCTCTTCTATAATATTATTTATAATTATTCGATAAAGTTTTACCTCTCTAATTTAAAAGCCAAACAATTCTATTATTCAAGTATCTTTAATGAGATACAAGTAAGTAAAATTGAATGAATTTTATTTCCTTGTGACATATATTTCCCCTTTCCCTTGCCTTTGATGAAAAAAAGGATTCTAGAGTTTTATTTAACCAAAGAGAAGAATATAATAGTCACTTCTAAAGATTAGTCTCTCCTTCTGACTTCTTCTTTGGTGGTGGAAATTGAATAAAATTATAATTTCTACATGCTTATGAATAAAATAAGCTCAGAAGCTTGTCTTTCAGTCTTAAAGTCTTATGGGAATGGGCACAATTTTCACTCAGCCATCCCCAAGGCAATAACTTCAGAAAATGCTTTGATGGGAATAGAAAATTACAAATAATAAATTCAATAAACCCCTTTCACAAAACCAGAATGAAGGGACAAGCATATTAAGCACATTTTAAGGTCACTCTCTACTCTTACAAAGGTCCCTTTGAACATTAGTGGTGGGATTTGACCCATACTACATTTAACCAAATGATGAGAGATAAGAAATTTTACAATTGGGGTTTCATATAAAAGATGAAGATTGAATATTCATAAAACAAGCAACCTGTTCTGCACAGACTAGGACAAATGAAAAATTAATCAAAGTAACTAAACAATTGCCCCATGTGAACAGTTATACTGCACAGTTCAGAATCTAATCTCCTTCCCTTTACTTGGAGCTATATTTTCACTACAATTGAACAAGTTTTTCTTGATCCCAATCCAAATTTGCCCTTGGCTTTGGCATTAAAGACATTATCATGAAGAATAATCTTTATTATTTTTCTAGAACTAAGGCTGTTTTCTAATATCTCCTCCAAAATTGGATATTATATAAAACTATGATCCAAACTATGAAAATATTGAATACACATTAATACAATTTGTTGTTCATTTCAATTTATTGATATGTTTTAGCAAAGTGGAAAGGCCACTGGTCTTAACACTAAGAAGGAAGGTACTCTGTACATTTGTTCATGGTAATTTTGTCCCATTCTCTTTCACGACTGCTCTTTCTCTTGTTTAAAGTATAATGTGTTCCTGTTATAACAAGGCAAATGACTCCTATCAAACTCACTGCTGTTAGAACTCCTTTTAATACAAGATGATCTCGTCCAGGTACAGAAGCAGAGTTTAGATGACCAGACAGAGACACTTGGGCAACATTAGATACAGCAGACTTTAAAGAGTTTCTATCCATCGCTCTAATGGCCACATAAATTCTGTGGTTTTCTTGTGTTTCTCTTTCAGGTTGATGTTCAAGTTCATTTATAAAAAGTCTGGGTAAGAATGTAAATATCTCTCTTGTGCCAGCCTGCTGAGGATTTAGCTTTGATGTATCCACCAAAATGGCATTGTCAAAGTCATCTCGAACATTCTGTAGGCTTTTACTTATTCTTATTTCATAACTTGTAGCTGAAATTAAAAACATAAATGGGAAGGTTAAGTCACTCCAAGTTTCATAGTTTATTAGTAATGTCTAATGAGGAAAATGACAACAAAGTTAAAATATTTATGAATAAACATGACAAGAAAAATATATAAGGAAACATTAAAACACTACAGAGTCATACTAAAAGAAGACATGTTTTTGCATGTAAGATACAATATAATAATGTTTTTATTATGATGCTGTAAATTTTATGTGATATTTATTTAAAATGCCTTCAGTTCTTGCTTTAGATGGTGGAGCTTTTTGTGAAGTTATTGTGGAAGACAAATAGTAAATAGCCATATAAAGTCTAAAGTATACCAATGCAAGAAGACTAATCCTACCAGATAAAAAAAATAGCATAATGCCTCAATAACTAAAATACCAAGGAGTAGTAAATGAATGGACTCATGTCCAAAATTAGCCAATATTCAGCAAATTATTATAAAATAGAAATGGAATTCTAGTTAATCAGAAGAAGTAAAAATGTCTTCATAAAAGGTGTTGTGATAATTAGGTAAAAAAAAAATTGATGCACCTTGAAGCTCAAAAATTAGCCCTGTTCTTAGAGTAGGAAAAGTAGGTGTAGGTTCCCATCCATGTCTACCCCAGAAAGGGCAAGAGAGTCCTAGATTAGGCAACTCCTTTGAGCCTTTATCATGACAGTGATGGGTGGAGCAGAAGAGGAGAGGGCATCAAGGATTGTATTAGTTATGGAAAATATTTCTCTAAACCTGACTTATAGATATCTGAATAAATATTTGCTAGTGAATTTTCAGAAAGGTAGGCACTTTGAGTATTTGGAAACATAGACTCTATCCTAACACACTTCATTTTACTGAACAGGCAGCCAAATTGTGGGGTGTGCATGTTTCCAGCCGAGGTTTCTGTGTGATTGTTGTGAATCTACCGTGGCCTCTCTACTCCTGACCCACTTTCCTTCCCAGAGTTTGAGACTAAAACATTATGAGACTCAGAGATTTTTATGACAACTCTCTGCAGCGTTTTCAGCTCTAAATCCCAAAGCTATTTTCACTCCCACTAACCCTGACATAGTTCAGAAATGTCTTGTGGAAAAAGAGGCAAGGAAGCCAGTAAACCTACCCTGACCCTCATCAAAGTCTTCTCCTGGTGCGGTCCAAGACAGAATCACTTCCTCTTCCATTTTTACAGCCTCCAGGTCCATAACTCTGCACGGTGGGAAGACACTGGAATGGGCGCCGCCATCTGGAACTCCTCGCACTGAAAAGGAGGCCCCTGCACTGACTCTGCTGAAGCCCCACCTGGGCTCTGCCTCGCGTCTGGGCGCTGAGGTCTTCGGAGCATTCATATGAATGTTACCTGTGCCGGAAGCAAAGCACAGGCGAGCAGCAAATGACAAATCTGTATTTACTGAGTGCATATACTGACAGTAATTCCACACAAAACAAGAGGATTCTAATGGATTTTATAGTTAGCATAATTGTATCAGTAATGTACATTGTGGTACTGTAGAAGAAGTTAGCTCAAATACATAATTTAGAGAGATAGGACACATAAAATGTTCCTGAAGGTTGAGAAATAAGCTTGGTAAACAGTAGAAAGAAGAATATTTCGGACATTGAGAGCAATTTGTGTGAAAATTCTGAGAGCAGAAGAGCGTTTTATTTTTTCTTATTTGAATATTTTTAATTGAATTCTTTATTGGTACATTTTATATACAGTGGTACATCATACATGCACATCACGATTACGCTCAACATTAAGAACTTCTATCAGTATATGACATGATTTAATTTCATTTTTCCCCTTCCCCTACCCACCTTACAACCCCCCCTGCACAAGCTTTTTTCCTTTTAACTATCAATTTTTTCTTTCCCCCCATTACTTACCCCTAAACCCCATTTCCCTTTGAATATTTAGTATTTCACAATATCTATCATGCATTCTAGAACTCATTTACATCTTTAGTTTCTCATACCAGAGAAAAGATACGATATTTAGACATCTGTGACCTATTTACTTCCATTATGAGTATGTCCTTCAGGTATGTCCATTTGAATATAATTAAAAAGCTTCTGGACAGCAAAAGAAATCACTGGCAGAGCAAAAATACAATCAACAATATGGGAAAAATCCTTTAGCAGCTGTTCCTCAGACAAAAGACTACTATCTGGAATATATAAAGAGCTTTAAAAAAAAAAAATCAAGACCCGGGGCCGGAGGGTTAGCTCAGTGGTTCCAGCACCTGCCTCGCAAGCGCAAGGTCCTGAGTTCAATCCCTGGTAACCACATACAATGCTGGGCATGGAGATTCACGCCCACTAGCAATCAATACCACACACCACAGTGCCAGGCGTGGTGGCCCACATCTGTAATCCCAGCACTCGGGAGGCAGAGACAGGAGGATTGCTGAGTTTCAGGCTTGCCTGGGCTACACAGTGAGTTCAGAGCCAGCCTGATCTACAAAGTGAAACCCTGACTCAAAAAAAAAAAAAATCAAGACCCCTCCAAATTTAAAGACCCAACTCAAAAGTGGGCATCTGAAATGAACAGACACTTTTCAGAGGAAGATGTAAAAGCAGCTAAGAAGTATATGAAGAAATGTTCAACCTTACTGTTCATTCAAGAGATGCAGATGGAAACAACACTGAGATTTCATCTCACTCCATAAAGAATGGCTGCTGTTTCAAAATTAGCCAGTAACAAATCCTGTGAGGCTGTGGAGAAAAAGGAACCCTTCTCCACTGTTGGTAGGAATGTAGACTGGTATAACCACTATGGACGTATGGAGACTCCTCAGAAAGCTATGATTAGAGATCTCATTTGACCCTGCTATTCCCCTGCTGAGGATATACATGAAAGAATTACAAGATTCATATCACAGCAATACATGTGCACCCATGTTTATAGCAGCTCAGTTAATGATATCTAAATCTTTTAAACAACCCAGATGCCCATTTTCTTTAGACTGGGTAAAAAAGATTTTTTATCAAATAAATTAGAGTATTACTCTGCCATAAAAATGATAATTTCATTTTTATTGTTATTAGTACATATTTATAATATATAATAGTTACATTCTTTGTGGTAATTGCTATATGTTCATGACACATCTTATTTCTCTTTATGCCCCCTCCACTGGTTCTATGCCTGTTTGCAAAAGATCTATCTTTACCTCTGTTTCTATTGTGATCCTTGAGCTTGTGCGACTGATTTATATTCAAATGCCTAGGATGCTCCCCTCAGATGGCTGAGGTCCTAGGTTTTCCTCCCAGTAAAGACAGAAAGAGAGAGAGGAAGAGATAAAGAAAGACAGACAGAGAAGGAAGGATGGAAGGAAGGAAGGAAGGAAGGAAGGAAGGAAGGAAGGAAGGAAGGAAGGAAGGAAGGAAGGAAGGAAGGAA
>PVIC010059145.1:0-10195 GCA_004025085.1 Thryonomys swinderianus | reverse complement strand
TCTTTGTTTTGTTCTGTTCTGTTCTGTTTTGTTTTAAAGTACTGGGGAGGGAATTTAGGGCCTTGTGCATGCTAGGGCAAGTGGTCTAATACTGAGCTATCCAACTCTTGGACAAACTTTTCAGCCTCTTGAAATTTCAGTTTCCACATCTGTGGAAAATAAATTTCAAGAGTGTCATCTTGTTTTATAACAATCAGAACTGAAAGAATTATATACAGAGAAACTTTCATGCACAGTAAATTTTCAAAAATATCAATTAGAATTTCCATTATTAATCAAGTTTTTTTAATAAAATGAATCTTTGGAAGACCTTTTCTTGATTTACGCAATATTGTCTCAACCTAAGTCCAGGCTAGAAGAAATATAAGGAACTAGGGAAAAAGTTATTGATCTGCCTTTTAAAATGTCTTGTTTGGTATCTCATAATGGTACCTTAACTTTTTCTCTTGTTCTGCCTTTTCCTCCCTATCCTTGTTTCCTTTCCCTTTCTTCCTGAGAAAAGAGTGTAGGACAGGAGATTTAGCCCAAGTGGTACTGCACCTACCTTGCAAGCATAAGGGCTTCAATACCCAGTACAAAGAAAAGAGAGAGAGAGAGGGAAAGAGAGAGAGAGAAAAGAATTTAGCCAGATCCTGAGGAAAAGGCTGACAAAGGGCAGGATATTGAAATAGTGTTAAATATCTTCCCCAAAACACTAATGAAATGCAAAGTACAAAATGGTCACTTTTCTCCACAGGAGCTGGAAGACATCAGTTTGATCATTTAATGAAAGGTAGTATCACAGAGGCTGGTCAGAGGAATATAGTTGCCCCCTAAAAATAACTCAGCCTGATTTCAAGGATATTCTCCCCAAGAATGTGTGCACTGAGTCTAGTCACAAAAAACGTCAGAGTGACCTAACTATGAGTTCTCTTAATCTCCAAAGGGTCTGCATCTTTGAAGGCTCTCATAGGGCTATTCTAGACTGATGTGTTACTCTCAAATTCACAACATGAAGTCCTATCCGTTAATAACTCAAAATATGCTGGTATTTGAGGTTATGTTCTTAAAAGAGATAATTAAAGTGAGGTCATATGAATCGACTCTAATCCAATCCAACTGGTGTCATTTTAAGAAGAGGATAGGATACTCCAGTGGAATACTATGTGAGGACATGAAAAGAAGATGACCACCTCCAAATCTCAAAAAGAAAGGCCTTTGAAAAAAACAAACCCTAAGGATACCTTGATCTTGGACTTCCAGCCTTCAAAACTATGATATTATAAATTTCTGTTGTCACCTGAAGTCACGTTATTATGGTGGCACCAGCAATCTAATAGAGGCCTATTTAAAAGGAAGGAGAGTTGACAAACTGTGTCAGAAAGATGTAACTATCAAGTTTACAGGGTCCTGATCATGAGCCAAAATATAAAAAATAAATCATGTTAAGACTGTCACAGAAACATGGGTGAAAAGACTCCAATGATGCTGTGGGTGTGACTTCTTTTTAGGGAGGAAGTAGTAGCTTTGTGGTAGGCATGCTTTGTTTTAGGATGGATCACGTTGATCCCTTGAGGGACAATGCATACTGTTCCTGGACACAAATACATGTTTGTATGAACATAAAAGAGCATGAGACACATGTGGTAAAGTACTAAAGTTGAGGATGATTGGGTGAGAGAAATAGAAGTATTCTTTGTGCTCCTCTTGAAATTTTATGTAGATTTAAAGACATTTTTTCAAGACAAGGTCTCGCTTTGTAGTTCAGGCTGGCCCTGAGCTCACTATGTAGCCCAGGCAAGCCTCTAACTCACAGCAAACCTCCTGCCACTGTCTCCCAAGTGGTGGGATCACAGGCATGAGTCACCATGCCCAGCATTGTTAAAACCACTTTCTTTAAAGGTTAAAAATAATAAATTAGGAGACTTCTGGGAAGATGATGGAACAATGAGTAGCAACAAATCAACCTCTCCAAGATTCAGAATCCAGTCCCTGGCAAAATAACAACCTGGGGAGGAAAAGGAGAGAGGTGGATCACTGGGATCCAGAAAGGATCTGGTGGAAAAATTGGAGCCTAGAGAGAAACTAAAGCCCATACCACAGAAAAAGAAAGAGGCAATCTGTACTTTCTCCCTAGCTCTTGGCTTGTGGTTTGTAGCTCATGAGAAAGCAAGATGGAATCTCTAGAGACACAGTGAAAGTAGACAATTTCAGAGGATTTCAGGGAGAAATGCACCAGTGGAATAGAGTAATGGATGCTGTGCCCTATCACAGCTGGTCAGTGACTCCAGTTCAGCCATCTGCCATATTCCCTGGAGAAAGCACTCATTCTAGGGAGGAGTCAATGGAACCTGGGACTCAGAGTAGCCAATGGTTGGCTTCATCTCAGGGTTCCCAGTATTAAACTCCCACAGTGACTGGGTGAGGACAACCACACAGGAGATGTCCATGTTCAGGGAGCAATGGTCAAGTGGCAAGAGTGTTATAACCAAAAGTGTTATAAGCTAAGTGAATCAGGAATAAGTCAGTACCTCTCAGTAATAACACTCAATGTTGATTTTCTCAATTCCACAATCAAAAGATACAAATTGGCAGAATGAATCAAAAAGAAACCCAACAAGATGAGTTATGCAAGAAACATATTTAATTAAAAATGATACTCACAGATTAAAAGTCAAAGTGTAGAGAACAGTACTCCATGCAATAGGAACCCAGAAAAAAGCAGGAGTTGCTATCCTAATTTCATACAAAGTGGATTTCAAGCTACAATTGATCAGAAGAGACAAAGAAGGCCACTATGTCTTAGTAAAGGAAGCAATTCAACAAGAAGAGTTAACAATGATAAACACATATGCACCAAATATCAGTGTGTCCAACTTCACAAAACAAATACATGAAACATGAAAAATACAAATACACAAATACAAATATACAAAACAAACACATAAACCTGAAAAATTAGATAAACATCAATATAATAGTAATGGTGAACCACAGTACCCTACTATCACAAATGAAGAGATAAACCAGATAAAGAAAATCAACAATGAAATATCAGAGTTGAACCAAATCTTTGAATAAATGGACTTAGGTATCTATACAGTGTTCCATCCAACAACAACAGAATACACATCCTTCTTAGCAGCACATGAAACTTTCTCCAAAGTAGACCACATAGTAGGCAAGAAAGCAGGCTTAAGTAAATGCAAAAGAAATAATTCCATGCGCATTGTCAGATCATACACCAGTGAAACTTGCAATCAATGGCAAAAGAAACCACATAAATGATTCAAACATATGAAAATTAAACAATACCTCTTAAAATACTCTTTAAAAATACTCTTAGCTCAAGTAGTACCATGCCAACCTTGGATGCACAAGGGCCCAAGTTTGATCCCTAGTACTGCCAAAAAAAAAAAAAAAAAAACTTTTAAAAAATCAATGGGTAACCGATGAAATTAAAGAAGAAATTAGAAATGTACAATCAAATGATAATGCCAGTATAATACACTGGAACACTTGGAATACAATGAAAGCAGTACTAGGAGGGAAGTTTGTACCAGTGAATTCTCACAAGAGAAAAACAGAAAAAGCTCAAATAAATAACTTAATGATGACCTGAAGGCCCCAGTAAAATAAGAACAATCCAAACCTAAAGCTAATACCAGGAAGAAATTACAAAGATTAGGCTAGAAATTAATGAAATTAAGACTAAGAAAAAGTATAGAGCTGAGTACTAAGCTTAGCAGCACAGTACCTGCCTGGTAAGTGCAAGGTCCTGAGTTTGATCTCTGGTATCAGAAAATATATACATATGCATATACAGATACACACACACACATATTTATAAATGAATTGAAAAGTTGGTTCTTCAAAAGATTAAACAAAATAAACTCTTAGTTAATCTTCCCTAAATAAGGAAAGAAAAGACCAAATCCATGCAATTAGAAATGAAAAAGGTAGGATCACAACATATTCTGGGGAAATCCAGAAAATTATTGGTAATTACTTTCAGAAACTTACACTGTAATAAAATGGAAAATTCAGAGGAAATGGATAAATCCTAAATACATATGAACTACTAATGCTGAAACAAGAAGATATAAAAATCCTGAATAAGCAAGTATCAGTAAATGAAGTTGAAGAAATAAAGAAAAAAAACCTACCTAGAAAAACTCAGATCTTGATGGCTTCTTTGCTGAATTCTATAAGAGCTTTAGAGAAGGTCTCCTCAAACTCTTGAAAGAACCAGTGCAATACTCTCAGTCATTCCTGGAACAAAGCATTACCTGGACTCCAAAACCAGAAAAGGACCCAACCAAAAAAGAGAACTAGAGTACTTTGGTTCACAAACGTAATTCTTCCCATGATTCTGTTCACTAACCAAATTAAATAAGAACAGAATCAAATTTTCCTATAAAACCAACATCGAACCTAACCATTGATTCTGATTCAATTCACTTTGTGACCAGAATTGTGGGAAGAATTACATTTGTGAATCAAGGTACCACTGTGTAGGCCAATCTCTTTAATTAATACAGGTCCAAAAAGACTTATAAAGATACTGACAAACAAAATGTAGCAAAACCAAAAAGATCATACATCATGACCAAGTTATATTCATTTCAGGGATGTGGAAATGGTTCAACATTTGTACATCAATAAGTTTAGTACATCACGTAAAGAGAAGCAAGGACAAAATTTACAATTGTCTCAATAAATAAATGCAGGAAAAGTATATGACAAAATTCAACATTCATTCATGATAAAAACACTGAAGAAAATAGAAATAGAAGGTCTTTATTTCAAGCTCATAGAAGCCATCTATAAAGAACCAATGGCCAACATTATACTAAACAGAGAGAAGCTGAAATGTTTCCCACTAAAATTAGAAATAAGACAAGCATGTCTATTATCACCACCACTGTTTAATATAGTTCTTGAGGCATGGGTTAGAGCAATAAAATAAGAAGGAAATAAAAGAGGTATGTACAAGAAAAGAAAAAGTTAAATTGTCACTTTTTGTAGTTAAGATCCTCTACATAGAAGAACCCAAAAACTCCATCCAGACTCTGAACTAATATCCAAATTCCACAGCATAGCAGGATACAAAGTCAACACTCAAAAATCAATAAGCTCACTGAAAGGGAAATTAGGAAAACAACACTTTTCATAGTATCAAGAAAAAATGAAATACTTAGGAATTAACCTAATCAAGAAAGTGAAGATGAAAACTACAGTACCCTGAAAGAAGAAGACCAAAGAGGATATCAGAGAATAGAAAAATGGCCCCAGTTCCAGGATAGGCAGGACCAATATAGTCAAAATGGCCATACTCACAAAACAGTTATATAGATTTAATGTAATCCCAATCAAAATACCAATAACATATCTTACAGAGCTGGAGAAAAACAATCCTGAAACTTATATGGAACCAAAAGAGACCTAGAATAGCAAAAGCAATCTCGGAAACAAGGGCAAAGTTATACCACAAAGATACAGTAATAAAAACAGCATGGTATTGGCAAAAGAAGGAAAGAAAGAAAGAAAGAAAGAAAGAAAGAAAGAAAGAAAGAAAGAAAGAAAGAAAGAAAGAAAGAAAGAAAGAAAGAAAGAAAGAAAGAAAGAAAGAAGGATGGAAGGAAGGAAAGAAAGAGAGAAAGAAAGAAAGAAAGAAAGAAAGAGAGAGAGAGAGAGAGAGAGAGAAAGAAAGAAAGAAAGAAAGAAAGAAAGAAAGAAAGAAAGAAAGAAAGAAAGAAAGAAAGAGGAAAGGAAGGAAGTACTCATAGATCAGTGGAACAGAAGACATAGAAACAACTCCATGTACATTGTTATTTTATTTTTGACAAAGCAATGAAATTTGTTTGCCAGAGAAAAGATAGCCTCAACAAATAATGCTGAAAAAATAGCTTTCCATATGTTGAAAACTGAACTTAGATCCCTATCATTCCCCATGCTCCAGTATAAAATCAAAATGGATCAATGACCTAAATATTAGAATAGAAATAATCTTCTGGAAGATAAAATAAGTAAAACTGTCAAAGACATAGGTGTAGGCAAAGACTTTCTTAAAAAATTCCTGCTTCCACAAGAAGTAATACCAAGAATCAGCAAATGGGGTCACATCAAATTAAGAAGCTTCTGAATACAAAGGAATATTAAGAAAGTGAAGAGACAACCTAGAGGAAGCTACACCTCAGATAAAGGACTAATATTTAGACAGTACAAAGAATTGAAAACAATTATAACTCCTCAGATTTAAAGACCCAATTTTAAACATGAGCATCTGAAGTGAATAGATAAAGAAATACAAATTCACAATAAGTACAAAATGTCTTCAACATTCCTGGCCATTAAAGAAATGCAACTTAAACCAATACTCCAGAGAATGGCTACCATCAAGAAATCAAGGAGAATAAATGCTGGTGAGGTTGTGAGTAGAAAATAACCCTTCACCATAGTTGATGGGACAGTCATCATGGAAATTCCTTAAAAAAAATAAAAGTAGAAACTCCACTTGACTCAGCTATTCTCCTGGGTATCTACCCAGAAGAGCTAAGGATACCATACTATAGTGATGTAGCCATACCCATGTTTATAGTAGCACCATTATAGCTAAATCTTAGAACAGCTTATATGTCCATCAAATGATGAATGGATTTTTAAATGTATTTATACACAATGGAATACTAAGCTGCCATTTAAAGGATAAACTTGAGCCATTTGTAGGAAAACAGATGCATTTTGAGACCATAATGTCAAGTGAAATAATTCAGATACATAGCATTAAATATTGCCTGGTTTCTCTTATATGAAAAGCTCCATAGATATAAATATAGGTATAGATACAAACAAAAGATAGATAATACAGAAAAAGGAAACAAAAGATTTTGTAATCCAGCCTAACATATCTAAAAGTGTACTTTGACAGTATAGTTTTCTTACAAGTTGTATATGTTTTTTGTTCTATTAGTTAGATTTTTAATCTATATAAATAAATGAATCTGATGCTTAGAAAATAAAAGAGTGTGAAGGGAGGGAAGAAAAAGAATGGAATTGAAATGTATTATGTACATTTACCTATCCCCTACAGTGAATATAATCATTATGTATTGCAAACTTGTACCAATAAAACCAAAAACTTAGCCAAGGATATAGCTCAGGGCACAGCACCTGCCTGGTAAATGGGAAGCCCTGATTTCAATTGTCAGTACCAAAAATAAAAATAAAAGTCAAAGATAAATAAAAAATAGGGCTGGAGATTTAGCTCAGTGATTCCACCACCTGCTTAGCAAGTGCAAGGTCCCTGGTTCCATCCCAGTAACCACATACAATGATATGATATTGGGAGTGATGACTCACGCCCACCAGCAATCAGTACCACACCCCACAGTGCTGGGCCTGGTGGTTCACGCCTGTAATCCCAGCACTGGGAGGCAGACGCAGGAGGATTGCTGAGTTTGAGGCTTGCCTGGGCCACGCAGTGAGCTCAGAGCCAGCCTGAACTACAAAGTGAGACCCTGTCTTAAAAAATTAATTAATTAATTAACTAATTAACTAGCTAATTAATTAATATAATAAGATAATTTCTGGAAACCATAGAGAACTGCCGGTGGGGATGCAAAATGGTACCACGACTGTGGAGATCACTATGGAGATTCCTGAACCAATACACACAGGCTCACCTGCCGTTGTGGAGGTGTATGCCAATAGGCATGGAAAACAGGGACTCAGTGGATATCTGAACACGCTTGTTCTCAGCAGCACGATCCACAATGGGCTACAGTGGAAGCGACATCAGTGTCCACTGGCCGGTGAATTGATGTGCAAAATCACATATCTGTACAATAGGAGGTTATTTAGCAGTAAAAATGGCCAGAGTTCTGACGCCTCCCACAACAAGGATGAATCTTGAGGACATCACAGTAGGCTCAAGAAGCCAGTCAACAAAGGACCCCTCTGGGACGTCTCCTCTCACAGGGGTCCTGGAAGAGTTATATTCATAAAGAAAAGTGGGGCAGTGTTGCCTGAGGAAAGAGAACAGAGGTGGTACGTGCGGCTCTCGGGTTTCAGGTTTGCACAATGGAAAGCATTCTGGACACTAGTTGCACGGCAATGTGAACCTTCTTAATATCATTGAACTGTATAGCTAGAAATGAGGAAGATGAGACATTTTATGTTATACTGGTTATAGCAAACTTTAAATGTTTTAAATACCTTATAGCAGCTACTAATTATCTCTTTACATATCTGCCTTTTCTTCCTAGGTACAGTATACAGTTCTTGGAGGCAAAAACCACAAACAAAAAACGCACTTGTGACGTGTACAGAATGCTTTGGAGCCAGGGCCAGGACCGGGTGACCAGCACACAAGGCTTATAAGAGGTGCTGGCCAGGAGCTCGCACAGCTGGAGCTCGACGCCGCCAGCTTCTTCCTCATCGCCCCTGCAGCCATCACGACCCCTACAGATCAAAGGGCTCAGCCGATGCTCCCTTATCATCATCAGAACCAAATGCTCTTTCACCTCTTCTGTGCCCACTGGAGGCAGCGCAAGGGCCTCAGTGCTCTTCGCACAACCTAGGAGTGTCTGGCGCAGCGCCTCCTGAGCCAGCTCCTTGGACTTCGACTGGAAATCGAAGCTCCAGTTGCTCAGCGTGCTGTCTTGTTTGTCATTCTGTAACTGAGGTAGTGTTGGGGTCTGAATGCCGTCCCCGAGGGGCACGTGTTGGCAGTGCAGTCCCCAGTGTGGCGGTGTTGGGAGAGGGGACCGACCGAACAGTTGGCAGGGTCACAGGCTCTGCCTCAGGAGTGGAATGATGCTTCACCGTGACCGCAGGGTGCTTGCGGGGGAGTAGGGGTCTTATAGCGGAGGAGTTCAGCTCTTGTTCTCTTTCTCTGCCCCCATAGGACGCCCTCCGCCACATCACCATGCGGCACAAAGACCCTCACAAGATCGCCCCTCCATCTTGGACCCCTCAGCCGCCAGAAGAGTGAGCTAAAACATTGCTGTTCCCGGTAGATGACCCAGTCTGTGGGATTCTGTTGCAGCGGCACAAAATGGACTAAGGAGCAGGGGCTACTGCGGAGCTCAGCGACAGAGCTTCCGCAAATGAGAGAAGCCCTGGGTTCCACCACCAGCACTGCAGTGGGAAAAAAGTAAAGGCACTTTCTTCTGAGACACAAGTCCTGACACTCACAATTTAAAGGAGGAACGGTTTATTTTAGTTCACGGTCTGTAGAGCTTTCGGTCCATAGTCATCTGGGTCCAGGTCAGGGTGGCATGGCAGAGGGGGGACCACAGAGGAGGGTTGACCATGGCCCGGCAGACAGGAAGCTGAGAGTGATTAAGGAAGAGGCAGAGAAACAGATACTGCCAGGCCGCCTCCTGAGCCTTTCCTCCAACCAGACTCTGCCTCCCAACTTCACGTTCAACTAAAAGGCATCACTGGACAAATCCACTGCCAAGTATGACTCCCCACTGAGCCGGTAGCCTCCCCAGGGTCCCGCCTATATATCCACGAGGCTTTGGGGGACGTTTGAGTATAAACCAGAACACTTCCCAAGTCTTTAAATCACTTCCAGATTACTGATATCTAATACCCAATATCACACAGTTGTTGTGCATTGTATTGTCTAGAAAATGATGACATGACAAAAGTCTACTGATGTTATTACAGTTGCAGCTATTGATGTTATTACAGAAGCACCATTTTCCAAGTACTTTCGATCCAGAGTTGGGCGAATTTACACTACGTGGTTTATATCTAAGAGATGTTTTCTGGGAGCCCTGCCGAGACCTATGAACAACGGATGGCTTTATTTTCAACCACAGGAGGGCGCAATAGTATCATTTTTTTTCAAAGCGTTCCCATGGATATTAAAAAAAATGACCTACGAGTTTGGGCTTTTTGTTTTGTTGTTCGTAGCGGATTGCTCTGTTGTTAAAAACAAAAACAAAACACTGAAATGGTGGGTGTTCAAAACTGGAGTTGGTTCCGATGTCCTCGACTTGCAAGGTCCAGGGAGTCTCCCCGAGAGCCCAGCCCTCAGTTCTAAACCGGCCATTTCCCCGCAGCCCCACGGCGACCTTGCAGGAGGCCGCGGGAGCCCAGCCGCCCTCTCCGCAGACGCACCGAGGGCCGGGACGCGAGCTCCGCAGATGGAAGTCGGCGGCGCTGTCCCTGGATTCCGGCGCACTGGACGTAACGGGAAGAG
>PVIC010059144.1:0-10206 GCA_004025085.1 Thryonomys swinderianus | reverse complement strand
ATAATACTCAAATAAAAATAAATTTTATCTTAGGAAAATTTTAGGTGATGATGACATTCAAGACAAGCATATTAAGTAACCAAAAAGATGGCTGGCTGTGATGGCATATGTTTGTATACCAGCTAGTCAGGAGACTGAGGCAGGAAGATTGTGAGTTTGAGGCCCATCTGGACAACATAGCATGGCTCTGTCTCCAAAGGGTTGGGGTGGGGATGATAAATACCAGAATTTGGGGCTGAAGGTAAAATGAGGTCATCAGCAGTAGAGGTGCTACTGTTCATGGGGAAATGTGATCATGGACATGAGAAATGAGGGAAATGGGTAGAGAATGAAATCCTAGGAATGTCTAGAATTACAGGAAGGGAAAAGGAGGTACTGACAAGACTATTGCGACAGTTCACTGTCTAAAATTAGAGTTAAATAATAAAGAGGTTTAATAAGGAATGAGCCTGACTTGAAGAGGAGAGCATAGGGCTAGGGAGGAGAGTGATTTAAAAACAAAAAACAAAAAAACATTAACAGCATTAGAAAGCACAAGGAAGTGGCAGGAAGGACTAGCCTCAATGGTAAAAAGTTACTTGTAGCAAGAAATAAGTCAGCTTCCTACTTTAAGGTGAAAAGAAAATAAATGTGACTAACAGTTGATAGACATTAAAAAGCTATGTTATTTTCAGGTAAGATTGCAGGTTTGAAGACAGACTTTTGCAATATTTATCTGCTTTTCTCTTTTCTTTTGGCTGCTTAATTCCCCCCATGATACCTGTAGGGCCAAATTAGCTAGTGCACAAAACTTCTTTATAAGGGAAAAATAAGCTACAGTTAATTTTGGAAAAGTGAAATGGGGCATTGGGGATGTTGCCTAGTCAAAGAGCGCTTGCTTGGCATGTACAGGGTTCCACTCGCAGTGGAGGCAGATTCTTCACATCCTCTAAAAATATCTTCACTTTCTTCACGTTTATGGATGTATATCCATGGAGACACAGATGAAAGCCAGACAGGTTAGTCAGACTCTCATATCATAAAGTAGGTACACAGTGAGTTAACAAACATCATAGGATCCTAAGGTACACTTACCACGTTAGGTTCAGTCTTCAGTAAAAGCATTCAGACGCACATATTTTGTTGTTTAACGTTTATCCTTCATCATTAAGTACTTGGAAGACTGGCTTACAATCAGAAAGCTTCAGTTAGATTGAGATGCTTCCTCTTGCTAATATTAACATTTGTGTTTACCTCCAGGACAATAAAATAGGTCATTTTACAAATATACATCAGAGTGGTGAATTCTGCTGAAATGTTAAACGTTGAGTTAGTACATCTGCTCAGTAGTTTAAAAGTTTGTCATGATGGGGCCGGAGGGTTAGCTCAGTGCTTCCGGCACCAGTGGTTCAATCCCCAGTACCCACATACAGTGCTGGGTGTGGAGATTCACGCCCATTAATAATCAATACCACATACCACAGTGTCGGGCGTAGTGGCTCACGCCTGTAATCCCAGCACTCGGGAGGCAGAGACAGGAGGATTGCTGAGTTCAAAGCTTGCCTAGGCTACATAGTGAGCTCGGAGCCAGCCTGAACTACAAAGCAAGACCCTGTCTCAAAAAAAAAAGGAATTTGTCATGATAGTGAACTTTTTTTTTTCTTTGAGACAGGATCTTTCTGTGTAGATCAGGCTGGCTCTGAGCTCACTATGTAGCCCAGGCAAGGCTCGAACTCGCAGCAATCCTCCTGCCTCTGCCTCCGGAGTGCTGGGATTACAGGCATGAGTACTATGCCCAGCACTGTGGTATGTGGTTACTGGGGATCAAACTCAGGGCCTTGCACTTGCAAGACAGATGTTAGAACCACTGAGCGAAATCCCTGGCCTAGTTTCATTGGGTTTTGAGACAAGGTCTTCCTAAGTCCCTGAGTTGCTCAGACTGTACTGCACCTTCCTGGGAGTGCTGGGATTGTGGGTGTTGGCCACCGTGTGTACCTATTGTTTTCTTTACATCTGTGTGTTGCCTGTCATTAAAAATTTCTCCTTTTTTTTTTTTTCTGCGTAAAGGATTCTACTCAGGGACTTGTCTACCCTAGGCAAGTGCTATAGTACTGAGCTACAGTCTTTCTATGGTAGCATGTGTTCATAGCATACAAATGTTTTTTTTCAAAATTTTAGTTAATCAACATATGTATGGAGAACACACATTATACACAAAATAAGTAGTCTCTAGTTTAAAGAATAAAAGCACAACCAAAACTGTGTGATAGTCTCTGTGTAGGCAGATAAGAACAACTGTTAGGGCTTTTTGTTTTGTTTTGTTCTGTTTTGAGACAGGGTCTCGCTTTGTAGTTCAGGCTGGCTCTGAGCTCATTATGTAGTCCAGGCAAACCTTGAACTCAGCAGTCCTCCTGTCTCTGCCTCCCTGAGTGCTGGGATTACAGGTGTGAGCCACCACGCCCGGCACTGTGGTATGCAGTATTGATGGTTGGTGGGCGTGAGTCTCCATGCCCACCATTGTATGTGGTTACAGGGATCAAACTCAGGACCTTGCGCTTGGGAGGCAGGTGCTGGAACTGTTAGGGCTTTTTTGTTTGTTTTTTTGGAGGGTTTGGTTTTGTTTTGCTTTTTTGGATTTTTTGAGATAGGGTCTCACTATGTAGTTCAGGCTGGTTTTGAATTCAGAACAGTCTTCCTGCATCAGCCTCCTGAGTACTGGGATCACAGGTTTGTACAGCCATGCTTGGCTTTTTATGGCTTTCTAATTAACATAGCAATTAACTGCATTCTCATAAGTAAATATGTTCAGATTTTCACATTTCAGGAACAGTAAAGTACTTTATAATTTGGTAGGAGGAGATTTTACTTACCACATTGTAAACATAATTAATAGAAACTGTTCCATCTAACCACTTCTCACACACATGGAGTTTGAAAATCTAGTTTATGTTCTTAAGAGTTGAACAGAACTAGAAGTAATGCAAAACCTTTGATATTAATGAGCTTTTGTGTGACTTTAAAAACTTTTGACGGGGGCTGGAGATTTAGTTCAGTGGTTCCGGCACCTGCCTTGCAAACACAAGGTCCTGAGTTCGATCCCTGGTAACCACATATAATGCTGGGCGTGGAGACTCGCGCCCACCAACAGTACATACCACAGTGCCAGGCGTGATAGTTCACACCTGTAATCCCAGCACTCGGGAGGCAGAGACAGGAGGATTGCTGAGTTCCAGGCTTGCCTGGGCTACATAGTGAGCTCAGAGCCAGCCTGAACTACAAAGCGAGACCCTGTCTCCAAAAAAAAAAGAAAAGAAACTTTTGATGGTAGTACTAGGGATTGAACTCAGTATATTTACACTAATTTATACCCTCATACCTTTTTTTTTTTTTTAAATTTTAAGACTGTCTCACTCAGTAAATTGGCCAAGCTAGGCTTAAATTTAGATACTCCTCTGGGCCGGAGATTTAGCTCAGTGGTTCCAGTGCCTGCCTCACAAGTGCAAGGTCCTGAGTTTGATCCCGGTGACCACATACAATGCTGGGCATGGTGACTCATGCCCACCAGCAGTCAGTACCACTTACCACAGTGCTGGCCGTGGTGGCTCACGCCTGTAATCCCAGCACTTGGGAGGCAGAGACAGGAGGATGGCTGAGTTGGAGGCTTGCCTGGGCCACATAGTGAGCTCAGGGTCAGCCTGAACTACAAAGCAAGACCCTGTCTCAAAAAAAAAGATTCTAAACTAAACTCACAATGGATACGAGACTTAAACATTAAAACAGAAAGAATAAGCCTGCTGGAAAACAGGCTAGGTAAAACTCTTGGAGACATTGGCTTAGGCAGAGACTTTATGAATAAAACGTCTATAGCACAAGAACTAGCAGAAAGAATCAAAAATGGGATCTCATCCTGCTGAAAAGCTTCTGCACAGCAAAAGAAGTCACTGGCATTGCTAAAAGAAAACCAACAACATGGGGGAAAAAATCTTTACTAGCTGTTTATCAGACAAAGGGCTATTATCTACAATATATAAAGAACTTAAACAGATCAGCCTTCCCAAGTTTAAAGACCCAATTCAAAAATGGGCATCTGAAATGAACAGACATTCTCAGAGGCAGAAGTCAAAGCAGCCAAGAAGCATATGAAGGAATGTTCAGCATCATTGGTCATTCGAGAGATGCAAATGAAAACAACACTGAGATTTCATCTCACTCCACAAAGAATGGCCACTATCACAAAATCAACCAACAATAAATGCTGGCGTGGCTGTGGGGAGAAAGGAACCCTTCTCCACTGTTGGTGGGATTGTAGACTTATGCAACCATTGTGGAGATCTGTGTGGAGATTTCTCAGAAAACTAGGACTAGGGGTCCCATTGGACCCTGCTATTCCCCTGCTAGGAATATACCCAAAAGAATTTTAAAAATCACATTGGAAAGACAGATGTACACCCTTGTTCATAGCAGCTCAGTTCGTGATAGCTCAGTCTTGAAAACAACCCAAATGCCCATCAACTGGAGAGTGGATAAAGAAGATGTGGTTTTTTTATAAAATGGAGTATTACTCTGCCATAAAGAATGACAAGATCGATCCATTTAGGTGCAAATGGAGACACCTGGAGGATATACTAATAAGCGAAATAAATAGATCATAGATAGGCAAATACCAGATCTTCTCTTTGACATGAACACCTATAGATGTAAATGAGCTCTATAAAGTATGACAGCTTTTATAGAGTGGGAAATTTCCATAGGAAATTTGGTGTGGGAATGTAATGAGGGGAAGGAATAAATATGATACAGAAAGAAAATAAAAGAGTATGTATAAAGGGGGTGGGGAGGGATATAGGCAAAAATGAGAATTAACTTGTGTCAGATACTGGTACAAATTCCCCAATGTTATACGTGATTGTGAGATGTATATAAATTGTACCAATAAATAATCCAATTAAAAAAAAAGATTCTCCAGTAAAGAAAAATGTTAAGCATAGAGGTTTTTAAATGCTAAAATGCACAGGAAATCCATTTTGAGTCTGGGTATGGCCAGAGAATAGGGAAATGTGTGGGTGTGCACTTGGCCTAGAGGTGTGTGGTGGAGGTGAAGACAGTTTGCAGCACTGGTAGGCAGAACTCCTGGCAGGCGGTTGGCCAGCTGCAGAAGACTGCAAGGAAACAGACACAAACCAGAGTGAGAACTGAGGGTGAGAGCTGAGAGCGAGCCAGGGGCAGAAAGCAGAGGAAGCTGAAAGTATGGAAAACCAAGTCCTAGGAGCTCTGAAAAAGGGCACTGTCTTCCCTGGAAGTTCTAATTTGAAGAGCATGGACTTTTGACCAGTTTTTCTTCTACTGAAGGAGAAATAAGAGAAGTCCTCTTTTGTTTTTCCTTCATTATGTTTGTGGGCAAAGGAGTTCACATACTGTTTATTTGGGAAGAACATAGTCTGAATAATAGCAAATTTTGAACTTTGAGTTTGATTCTCAGCACTGAAGAAGAAAATCCAGAAGTTGGCCAGACGTGGTGGCTCACGCCTATAATCCCAGCCCTTGGTAGAGGCAGAGGCAGAGGCAGGAGGACTGCTGTGAGGTCGAGGCTTGCCTGGGCTACATGGTGAGTTCAGGGCCAGCCTCAACTACAAAGCAAGACCCTGTCTCGTTTCCACCACCTTGCTGTATGCATACCTTTTTATACCTTAATGCCTATGTCCTAGAAAGACTGAGTTTGCTTTCTTTCTTTTTTTTTTTGAGACACGGTCTCATTTTGTAGTTCAGGCTGGCCCTGAGCTCACTGTGTAACCCAGGTAAGCCTCGAACTCAGCAATCCTCCTGCTTCTGCCTCCCAAGTGCTGGGATTACAGGCGTGAGCCACCAAGCCCAGCAGGACTTTTGCTTTCTTAGAGCAAAAGGGACACACACACACAAACACACACACACACGGGGGTGTGTGTGTGTGTGCGCGCACACACACACACATGGGTGCTTGAGAGGTTTAGGAATTTGCAATTAAGTCATGTAATATTACCAAGTAGGTGAATTACCATTAGCTATAATAGTTTTTTTGGGATTACAGGCATGAGCCACCATACCCAGCTATAATTGTACCTGTATGAATTAGTGACTGTTTTGCACAGAAATCTTTAATTGTTCTTGAAACCCAGCATGTTTCTGAGCCACTAGTCAATCTTTTTTCTTTTTTTTGAGACAGGGTCTCGTTTTTTTATAGTTCAGGCTGGCCCTGAGCTCACTATGTAGCTCAGGCAAGCCTTAAACTAGCAATCCTCCTGCCTCTGCCTCCCGAGTGCTGAGGCTAGAGCCACCAAGCCTGGTATTTGTGGTACGTGGTACTGATTACCAGTGGGCGTGTATTGTTGTATGTGGTTACCGGGAATCGAACCAGGGACCTTGCACTTGCTGGGCAGGTGCTGGAACCACTGAGCTAAATCTCCGGCCCCACTAGTCAATCTTTACTCAAAAATAAGAGCACATTTCAGTAATTTAATAACTAGCTTAACCTGTTTCTAAAGGAAACAGCAAAATGCAGCATAGATTTATATACCAAATTATAGATTTATAAAATAAATTCCTCAGCATATAAGTAAGGGAAACCATGAGCATTGTATTTCTTGCTATAGGAAAATCTAGCATGAAACTTTTTTTTTTTTTTTGCTTTTGAGACAGGGTCTCGCTTTGTAGTTCAGGCTGGCCCTGAGTTCACTATGGTGCCCAGGCAAGCCGCCGCGAACTCAGCAATCCTCCTGTCTCTGCCTCCCGAGTGCTGGGATTACAGGTGTGAGCCACCACGTCCGGCATTGTGGTATGCGACGTTGATTGTTGGTGGGCTCGAGTCTCCATGCCCAGCATTCTATGTGGTTACCGGGGATCGAACTCAGGCCCTTGTGCTTGCGAGGCAGGCGCCGGAACCACTGAGCTAACCCTCCGGCCCTAGCATGAAACTTTTGTTTGTTTGTTTTTTGAGACAGGGTCTCACTTTGTAGTTCAGGCTGGCCCTGAGCTCACTATGTAGCCCAGGCAAACCTGGAATTTAGCAATCCTCCTGTTTCTGCCTCCCAAGTGCTGGGATTACAGGCGTGAACCACCACGCCCGGCACTGTGGTATGCGGTATTGATTGCTGGTGGGCGTGTCTCCACGCCCAACATTGTACGTGGTTACGGGGGATCGAACTCAGGACCTTGCGCTTGCAAGGCAGGCGCTGGAACCACTGAGCTAACCCTCCGGCCCCCCCTAGCATGAAACTTTTAATGGCAACCTATACTATATAGGAGATAAATTTTTTACCACTTTCTGCCTTGTATTATAGAAACTAATAATACACATTAACCATAACCTTAATATTCACTATTTTATACTGAAACATTAAAAAATCATTGCAACTTCTCTTTGGAGCACAGAATCATATTTTAAGTATATTGCTGGAATTGATGATTCAAAAGAAAGTTGTGCTAAGTATTAGGCTCTGTTTCATTTCTGTGTAGTGGACCCTTTCACAACATGATTAACTACCCTATTTTATGTTTTCTCAGTCTGGAGCAGAGCCACGAGACAAAAACAAAATTATAATTTGAGGAGTTTAGTGACCTGCTTCAGTTTTCCATGAAGGGAAAGTTGTTATTGGTGAGCATATATTTATTTATATTTAAATTTGATTGATTGATTAATTATTTTAAAAAGGCCTCACTATGTAGTTCACACTGGCCTTGAATTCACTATGTACCCCATGATGGCTTCAAACTTGTAAACTTGAAGCTATTTTCTTACTTCCCAAGTGCTGGGATTACAGGTGTGTGCCACTGTGCCCAGTGTGAATATATATATTTTAAAGCACTACGGCGATTTTGTTTTGTTTTGTTTTTGTGGTACCAGAAATTGAACTCGGGCCCTTGTACATCCAAGGTCGGCGCAGTACCACTTGAGCTAAATCCCCAGCTACTACAGTGATCATTTGGTCCATACATGGGAATAGTCCATGTGATTGGTATCTCCAAATCCAGCTATGACTGTCCCCCACGTACCCAGTTTTACCATGAAGTCTTTTGAAGGAAACGGAGGAAAGTTACCACCTTATTGTGATGGTTTGTGTTGGCAAAAAGTGAAAGTGACCAGTGATATCAATAACTTTGCAAGTTGAGGAAATAAATATTAATAAGATACATACATCAAAAATAAAAATTGAGCTCATAGATGTAGCTCAGTGGCACCATGCTTGACTGGCAAGCACAAGGTCCTGCATTTGGCCTCTGAGACAGGCCTCATCATGTACTCCGGACTGACCTTGAACTCACTATGTAGCCTAGGCTAGCCCCAATTGCTAAGATCCTCCTGCTTCAGCTTCCCAGGTATTGGGATTACAGGTGTGCAACACTACACCTGGCTCAAAAAGTGATTTTTATCTATGCACTTTACCAACGTTTTTGATCATAAAATAGTTCTTATTTTTTTGGCTTTTCTTTCATGACATCATGATTTAAGGAAGCCCCATCTGCAGAGTTGAAATGGCCAACTCATATTTAGCAGGAATAATACTTGAAAAGTATAAGTTGCCCACTTTAAATAATTTTGGAACAAAGAAGTATAAGTCTTACCCCTATTTTAAATAATTTTGGAACAAAGAATGGCCAGGGATTTAGCACAATGATTCCAGCATCTGCCTGGCAAGCGCAAGGTCCCAAGTACCACATATCACAGTGCCAGGCATGATGGTTTATGCCTATAATCCCAGCACTCGGGAGGCAGAGGCAGGAGGATTGCTCTTGAGTTCCAGGCTAGGCTAGGCTACAGACTTGAGTTCAGGGCCAGCCTGGACTACAAAGTGAGAACCTGACTCTGCAAACTAAAGTGATGATGATGATGATGATGATACTGGGTTGGGCCGGGGATTTAGTCCAGTGATTTCAGTACCTGCCTCACAAGCACAAGGTCCTGAGTTGGATCCCTGGTACCAATAATAATGATAATACTGGGGTATTATATGAAATTATTTCTAAGACTGATCTTGTGCAAACAGTAATTTCCTGGTTATTTCCTATGCATGACTAATTTGTATTGTACCTGGTTTTTAAATATATCTGCCATTTGTTTACTCAATCTGTTTGGATGGATATGGTTTAGTTGAAGTTTTCTAGTAAGCCCATAAGAATTGGATTATAGAGGCCGGAGGGGGTTAGCTCAGTGGTTCCGGCGCCTGCCTCGCAAGCGCAAGGTCCTGAGTTCGATCCCGGTAACCACATATAATGCTGGGCGTGGAGACACGCCCACCAACAATCAACACCGCATACCACAATGCCGGACGTGATGACTCACGCCTGTAATCCCAGCACTCGGGAGGCAGAGACAGGAGGATTGCTGAGTTCGCGGCAGCTTGCCTGGGCACCATAGTGAGCTCAGGGCCAGCCTGAACTACAAAGCGAGACCCTTCTCAAAAAGCAAAAAAAAAAAAAAAAAAAAAAAAAATGGATTATATCTTTGTATGAGTCTTACTATTCTCATACTATTCTTTTGAGACAGAGTCTCACTTTGTACCCCAGGCAGGTATTAGACTCACTATGTGTAGGGCCAGGGATTTAGCTTAAGTGTTACCACTCCTGTCTTGGAAACCATTTGAAATGGTCTACATCATATCATTTTAGCCTTTTACAGTGATACCTAATGCCATGTCCCACTCTTAGCAGAACACAGCCATACTGTACCAGCTCAACTACACTGACACTTTTTTAAAGTTTTGGTGTTGCTGGGATTGAATCCAGGGCCACATGTCAGGTAGGCAAGAGCACTTTGAGCTGTAGTTCAGGAAGCTGCCCCAAACACCAATTTTTAAAGAGTTTCTCTAAGTTGCCTACACTTATCTCCAATGTGTAATATTCCTGCCTCAGCCTTCCAGGTTATTAAGATTACAGGCACATGCCATTTGTCCAGCAACCGTGTGGATTCTTAAAGCTGAGTATGTGTCAAATCACGTGGGAGACAGTCCTCTCTTCCGGTTTTTTTTTTTTTTTTTTGAGACAGGGTCTCGCTTTGCAGTTCAGGTTGGCCCTGAGCTCACTATGTAGCCCAGGCGAGCCTCGAACTCAGCAATCCTCCTGTCTCTTCCTCCCGAGTGCTGGGATTACAGGCGTGAGCCACCACACCTGGCACTGTGGTATGCAGTGGATTCTTAAAGCTGAGTATGTGTCAAATCACGTGGGAGACAGTCCTCTCTTCTGTTTTTTTTTTTTTTT
>PVIC010059143.1:0-10196 GCA_004025085.1 Thryonomys swinderianus | reverse complement strand
GTCCCCTTCTTTGTCTTTGCTAATTTTTACACCTTCAAGATCTGGATTAAATGCTTTCTCTCAGCTCTCTAGCCCACTTTAAGCCTTTTCCTCTTTCAACTGTTTCTGGTACTGATTACTGTGTGATTTCTGGTGCTAGAAAATAGGTTGGTGATATTATGTCTTCTTATGTTTCTTTTCAAGTTATAAGAGGATGATGGCATCTGTTTCTACTTCTTACAGAAACAAGAATGATTTCCTGTACTAAGTGAATATCTGTTCATCATTTTGTTAATTTGAATTTTTAGTATGTCTTTTGTGTGTAGCTCTTACAGTAGAACTACAGTAATTGTCTATATATAGACTGAATACAATTGTATCTGCTTAAACTAACAAACTTTATTTCTTAATATATTGCACTCAGATTTTAAATTCAGCTTTTATAGAGTAACTCCATTTTATTTTTCCATATTTTCTTTAAAAGATTTAAAGGATAAAATTTGGAAAGCCTATGTTCTTAGGTTGTGTTTGTAATTAAACAGGATTTAATCAAAGATCTAAAGTCAGAGTTGAGTGGAAATATGGAAGAACTTATCCTGGCCCTTTTCATGCCTCCTACATATTATGATGCCTGGAGTTTACGGAATGCAATGCAGGTACTCTGCCATTTATTAAATACTATTATATACTATTTGCCATGTAAAACCTACAAATTAGGGTGATTGACTATGCAGTGAAAGTTTAAAGCAATATATTATTTCACATCTGAAATACAGAGCTTTTCAGGTCTAAAGGACACACAAAAAATGGATGGAATATTAAGATTTAATTACTTGTCAGATATTTTTGTTTTCCTTTTGTGTAATTGTCCCTTTATTCATCTAGGGAGCAGGAACTCAGGAACGTGTATTGATTGAGATTTTGTGCACAAGAACAAATCAAGAAATCCGAGAAATTGTCCGATGTTATCAGTCAGAATTTGGACGAGACCTTGAGAAAGACATTCGATCAGATACATCAGGGCATTTTGAACGTTTACTTGTGTCCATGTGCCAGGTGAGTACAGAGTGAATGTTTTTTTTTTTTCTTTTTTGAGACAGGGTCTCGCTTTGTAGTTCAGGCTGACCCTGAGCTCACTATGTAACCCAGGCAAGCCTCAAACTCAGCAATCCTCCTGCCTCTGCCTCCCCAGTGCTGGGATTATAAGCATGAGCCACCACGCCCAGCAAGAGTGAATGTGTTAGTGAACAGAACATATTTTGTGCTAGTCAGCATTCTTGATTCCTTCTAATATTTGGCCACCTTAAAATATTGCCATCTTTAAAAAGAACAGCATAGAATCCAGTGTACAGATTTCTCTTTAGTCACTGCTGGGATTTACCTCTGTAAATTTGGTTTTTGTAAAGAACCAGAAATGTACCTCTTGGGCTGGGTATACTGGTTGTCCACCTGTAGTCCCATCATTTAGGAGGCAGAGACAGGAGGACCACTCCAAGTTTGAGGCCAGCCCAAGCTACATAGTGAGACCCTATCTTGAAGAAGAAGGAAGAAGAAAGAGGGGGAGAGGGAGGTAAGAAGAAAAAGTGATAATTTTTTTAGGGTTTTTATGTATTTCTACTTGAAAAACCAGTCAAAACCAACTTGAGGTTCTGTTGCTGAGGTAGGGATGAAACTGTTCTTAAACTCAAAACCAGCCATACTTTTTCCAGAGCATGAGCAGAAGAGTAGCTTCCTAGGAAAATGGAAATGTATGTTTGAGTCCAAACACATTGGACTGGAAAGGTTTTCTCAGCATCTTTGTATTCAGTCACCTGTGTAGAATACGCCTCTCCGTATTTCTTGTGTTGGGTGTTTTCTACCTTCAGTCTTCCCGTTTTGTTCCTCAGAGAAGCACTGAGACTCTAGAGGGCAGCTTTGCCTTCATAAGCTCATGGATCTTTTCTTTTTCTGCCAGGCTGCCCTCTATAGAAATTGTTCTTTTTCCAATCCCACATGGGTATATGAAAGGTCCTATTTTCTTGCATCTTTTTAAAATTTGTGAGACAGTGTCTCACTGTGTAGTTCAGGATAGTCTGGAACTCACTACAGTCCTCCTGTCTATTTTTGAGTGCTGAGATTAGAAGTGTGAACCACCATGTTCAGTTCAGGTCATTTTTATTTGTCTCCATGATAAGTACGTCTATGTTAAGATTATATTTGGATTGTTGGGGATTTAGCTCAGTGATTCCAGCACCTGCCTTGCAACCACAATGTTCTGAATTTGATCCCCAGTCCCGAAAAAAAGAAAAAAGAGGGCCGGAGGGTTAGCTCAGTGGTTCCGGCGACTGCCTCGCAAGCGCAAGGTCCTGAGTTCAATCCCCGGTAACCACATACAATGCTGGGCGTGGAGACTCACGCCCACCAACAATCAATACCACTTACCACAGGCGTGGTGGCTCACACCTGTAATCCCAGCACTCAGGAGGCAGAGACAGGAGGATTGCTGAGTTCGCGGTGGCTTGCCTGGGCTACATAGTGAGCTCAGAGCCAGCCTGAACTACAAAGTAAGACCCTGTCTCAAAAAAAAAAAAAAAAAAAAAAAGAGCTAGGCATGGTGGCTCACGCCTGTAATCTCAGCACTTGGGAGGAAGAGGCAGGAGGATTGCTGAGTTCGAGGCTTGCCTGGGCTAGATGTGAGCTCAGAACCAGCCTAAACTACAAAGCAAGACCCTGTCTCCAAAAAAAAGAAAAAAGATTATATTTGGATGAAAGAAAAGAAGTTTGTGAAGCCATATTATATTCTCACTCCCTAGACTTAAATTTCTTGAAAGCAGTGACCTTGTATCTTTATACCTAGCATAATGGCTGATACCAGGGAAGTCCTCAGTGTGTTTGGTTGCACTAGGGATCTAGCTCAGTGACGAAGCACTATCCTGGCATGTTCAGGGTCCGGGTTGATATCCTAAATACATATTGGGCCAGAGATTTAGCTCAGTGGTTCCGGCGCCTGCCTAGCAAGCTCAAGGTCCCTGGTTCATCCCTGGTAACCACATACAACAATACCAGGCGTGGTAACTCATACCCACCAGCAATCAGTACCACATACTACAGTGCTGGGCGTGGTGGCTCACGAGTGTCATCCCAGCACTCGGGAGGCAGAGGCAGGAGGATTGCTGAGTTCCAGGCTTGCCTGGCCTATAAAGCGAGACCCTGTCTCAAAAAACAAACAAACAAAACCAAATACATATATAAAATAGGCAGTGTTACCAATGTCTTGATGGCATGAATACACACAAGTAGAAGTCAATATAGTGCTTATTGATCTTAAATTCCAGCCTATAGTTACAATTTTGTCATTTAGGTGATTATCTCTTATATAGACATTTTTGTATGACTCATTTTTGTTGTTTTAGTTCTCAAAGCCCTGAAACTCATTTTAATATAACCTCATTAAATTTTGATCAAATATTATAAAGCCAAAATTAACAGTGTAATAGTTACATTGTCAGTTTCTTTGGAAATGAAAGCTATACAGGACCGACTTTATGCATTAATCTTTAATAAATTCTGTAAATCCTCAAGTAACTGGATGGGGGTTCTTAATAGATCTTTTTCTTCCAATTCCTACCTCCTTCTTTTGCAGGGAAATCGTGATGAGAACCAAAGTGTGAACCACCAGATGGCTCAGGAAGATGCCCAGCGCCTGTATCAGGCTGGTGAGGGAAGACTCGGGACAGATGAGTCTTGTTTTAATATGATCCTGGCCACGAGAAGTTTTCCTCAGCTGAAAGCTACCATGGAGGCTTATTCCAGGGTACGAGATTCTCTTTGGAGATCTGATGTCTATTTTAGGATGTGAAAGTATTTAATCTTGTAATTTTTCTTTGCAGATGGCTAATCGAGATTTGTTAAGCAGCGTCAGTCGCGAGTTTTCCGGCTACATTGAAAGTGGTTTGAAGACCATCTGTAAGAGACCTTTGTGGTTTTGTTTGTTTTGTTTTTAAATGATTATGGGCTTTGAATGGTTGTTCTCATTAAGTGATTATAATTAATACAGTCTTTCTGAAATCTGCTCAGGCAGAAGCTGATTTAATCTTATGTTTTAATGTGTAATTTCCTATGAGTGGTTGGTAGTATGATAAAATATGGCTGTTTGGGAATTATTCGGACTTTATCTGTAGGCCTTTCCTGAGGACTGTGTAGGAAGACCTGCTGAGTTGGTGCTTTCTTTAAGATGAGTGGAAAAGCCCTAAGAACTCTAATATCACCACAATACGTGATTCTGAGTCCTCATAATATACCTCAACCACTCAAACTGATAAGACCTTTTTCCTTTTGAAATTAACCAAATTCTGATGCCCTAACACTTGGATGCCTAATGAAAAGGAAATTTTGTTCCCATGGACCATAATGGACCCAGGAGAATATCAGTGTACTAGCACATTGGCATTAGCAGTTGCTATTGCAAATATTACTGGAGTAATTGTAAGATATGTCAGATTTGTTTTGTTTTGTTTTGTTTTTTGAGACAGGGTCTCGCTTTGTAGTTCAGGCTGGCCCTGAGCTCACTATGGTGCCCAGGCAAGCCACCGCGAACTCAGCAGTCCTCTTGTCTCTGCCTCCCGAGTGCTGGGATTACAGGCGTGCGTGAGCCACCACGTCTGGCATTGATATGTCAGATTTTTTAACATCATTTGGAAATTTTGCTCAAATCTGTGTTTCTTTTATTAAGACTATCTCTCATATCTTTCAGCCAAATGATATCTGACTTCATAGAATTCAAGATTTTATTATTGTTCCTTTTGGTAAAATATTACTGGGCCCTACCTGCTACTGGTTTCCACACTGTGAAGGGAGAATCATATAAAGAATCTAAGTCAGTACATAGAGAGAAAATAGGATTTATTTTCTAGAACTGAAGGTTTCTTGTCTGATGCCCCGGACAGAAAAATGCTGAGAAAAATCAAGTGGGTTGGGAGACATCTGTATAGATTAAAGGCAGGCTCGATGGGATTAAAACAAGCTGGGGGGTGGATTGGTTTGTTATGCTCCGACTCCATCTGAAGCTCCTCTGACTTACAGTACAGTGTGCCCTCAACCGTCCTGCCTTCTTTGCTGAACGGCTCTACTATTCCATGAAAGGTGCCGGCACAGATGACTCCACGCTTGTCAGAATTGTGGTTACTCGAAGTGAGGTGAGCTGGGGCAGCACTTTCTCTTTCTGTCTTGTCTTACTTGATTTTGAATGTTTGTTTCTTAAAAGTATCTTCACTGGTTGCAAATGACATCCAAAGGAGCCCCTCTTTGGCACTGTTAAAGAAGGGTGGGATTGGGCTGGAGATTTAGCTCAATGGTTCCAGCACCTGCCTAGCAAGTGCAAGGTCCTGAGTTCAATCTGTGGTAACCATGTACAACAATACCGGGGATGGTGACTCATGCCTACCAGCAGTCAGTACCACATACCACAGTGTGGGGCTATGGTGGCTCATGCCTGTAATCCCGGCACTCAGGAAGCAGAGGCAGGAGGATTGCTGAGTTTGAGGCTTCCCTGGGCTACATAGTGAGCTCAGAGCCAGCCTGAACTACAAAGCGAGACCCTGTCTCAAAAAAAAAAAAAAAGAAGAGTGGGATAAAGCACAGCTTTCTTCAAGCTGTGAGAGCAGCCTGCAATCATGGACCAGACATCTGTGCCCCAGGGAAGATAACAACACCAAGAGATTTTCTTACTTGAAAAGGTCTATGAACAGTACTAGTTTGTAGCTGGGGTTTAGCTCAAGTGGTGCTGCGCTAACCTTGGACGCACAAGTGCCCAAATTCAATCCCTAGTATCGCAAAAAAAAAAAAGTTTGTGAAAATTCGGAAGGTTTTTTTAAAGAGACAGATTGATTGATTGATTTCCAATACTGGAGACTGAACCCAGGGCTTTTACATTAAGCTTTTCTTGTATCTTTTGAAACAATCTCATTAAGTCACAAAGTTACCCAGGCTGGGCTTGACTTTACAATGCTACCGCCTCAGTCACCCAGAGTGCTGGGATTACAGTCATGCATATCTTCCTCTTTAAGGCTGAGTAACGCCTATATCTCACCTTCTAATTAATTTATTTCTCTAGGCATGGTTGGGGTGCTTCCATCTTTTGACTGTTATGAATAGCATTGCTAACGAACATGGGTGCACAAATATCTGTTCAAGTTCCTGTTGGCACTTTTTTTTATTATCAAGAAATGGATGAGCCGGAGATTTAGCTCAATGGTTCCCTCGCCTGCCTCGCAAGCACAAGGCCCTGAGTTTGATCCTGGTAACCACATACAATGCTGGGCGTGGTGACTCACGCCCACCAGCAATCAATACCACATACCACAGTGCCACGCGTGGTGGCTCACACCTGTCATCCCGGCACTTGGGAGGCAGAGGCAGGAGGATTGCTGAGTTCCAGGCTTGCCTGGGCTACATAGTGAGCTGAGGGCCAGCCTGAACTACAAAGTGAAACTCTGTCTCAAAAAAAAGAAATGGATGATATCGTTGAGATTTTTTTTTTTTTAGAAATCACTTTACTGTTTTCTATCACAGCTGTACCATTTTTAATCTCCAACTGCAAGTGTTTCTATTTCTTACCATCCACATCAATACTTAACTGTGCTCAGTTTTTTTTTTTTTTTTTTTTTTGAGACAGGGTCTGGCTTTGCAGTTCAGGCTGGCCCTGAGCTCACTATGTAGCCCAGGCAAACCTCAAACTTAGCAATCCTCCTGTCTCTGCCTCCCAAGTGCTGGGATTACAGGCATGAGCCACCACACCCAGCACTGTGATATGTGGTATTGATTGCTGGTGGACGTGAGTCACCATGCCCAGCATTGTATGTGGTTACTGGGGATCAAACTCAGGACCTTGCACTCGGGAGGCAGGCGCCGGAACCATAAGCTAAATCTCCAGCCCTGTGCTCAGTATTTTTGATGATAGGCATTCTGGCATCAAATGGCCTATCCTAGCATAGCTTTCCTATGTTTTTATGTTTATTTTTTTGAGATAGGGTCTCACTGTGTAGTGTAGGCTGGCAGTGATTCTCCTCCTTCAGCCTCCTGAGTCCTGGGATTGTAGGTGTGCACCATCACACTTGACCTCTTTTTTTTTTTTTTTTTTTTGCTTTTTGGAGACAGGGTCTCGCTTTGTAGTTCAGGCTGGCCCTGCGCTCACTATGGTGCTCAGGCAAGCCACCACGAACTCAGTAATCCTCCTGTTTCTACCTCCCGAGTGCTGGGATTACAGGCCTGAGCCACCACGTCCAGCATTGTGGTATGCGGTGTTGATTGTTGGTGGGCGTGTCTCCAAGCCCAGCATTATATGTGGTTACTGGGGATCAAACTCAGGTCCTTGCGCTTGCGAGGCAGGCGCCGGAACCACTGAGCTAACCCTCTGACCCTTGACCTCTTTTTTTAATGACTAATATTTTGGAATAATAAATAAAACTAGTACCACTCTTATCCAGTATTTTATACATCAGGCAGTCAGACCTTCACTGACTAATGCTAGTACTTGTATGAATATTAGGTTTAAAAATGTCAGTCACTTGATGTTTCTGCCTCCCTTTCCTATTTTGATTATTATCTTACTTTAAAGAGAATTGTAAAATTTCATTTTGACATACTTTTTTTTTTTAACACACTTTTAACTTGTCCTTTCTTACACAGATTGACCTTGTACAAATAAAACAGATATTCACTCAGATGTATCAGAAGACCCTGGGCACAATGATTGCAAGTGACACAAGTGGAGATTATCGAAGGCTTCTGCTCGCCATTGTGGGCCAGTAGAAGGAAATATTTTAAAAGGACAAACTCCTTCAAAGCAGAGTGACCTGCAAGCAACAATATCAGCCATCACCTAATGAGAACAACTTCAGGACAGTCAGGGTTATAATGTGCTTGGTCTGTACATGTTGTTAGTGCCTTAATTCTAATGTTATTTTTTCCTATATGTACAATCAGTGTAATATCACAAGGATGTAGTGATTTTGTAATATTTGTAACACTTCATTCTCACTGCTTTAGTTCTAATCAAGATTTCAATTTGAATAAAAATTAGTTATGAGCAGTTGTGTTAAAAGGTTGCCCTTCACCTCTATCTAACTCAAAAAATGAAGAAATTGTTGGGCCGGAGGGTTAGCTCAGTGGTTCCGGCGCCTGCCTCGCAAGCGCAAGGACCTGAGTTCGATCCCCGGTAACCACGTATACTGCTGGGCGTGGAGACACACCCACCAACAATCAACACCGCATACCACAATGCTGGACGTGGTGGCTCACGCCTGTCATCCCAGCACTCCGGAGGTAGAGACAGGAGGATTGCTGAGTTCGCGGCGGCTTCCCTGGGCACCATAGTGAGCTCAGGGCCAGCCTGAACTACAAAGCGAGACCCTGTCTCCAAAAAGCAAAAAAAAAAAAAAAAAAATTGTTTTTTTTGTTTTTTTTGAGACAGGGTCTCACTTTGTAGTTCAGGCTGGCCCTCAGCTCACTACGTAGCCCAGGGAAGCCTCGAACTCAACAATCCTCCTGTCTCTGCCTCTGGAGTGCTGGGATGACAGGCGTGAGCCACCAGCCCGGTACTGTGGTATGTGGTATTGATTGCTGGTGGGCGTGAATCACCACGCCCAGCATTGTATATGGTTACTGGATTGAACTCAGGGCTTTACACTTGCGAGGCAGGCGCTGGAACCACTGAGCTAAATCTCCAGCCAAGATAATAGTTTTTTAAAAAGTAACACTGGCTGGTTTGAATTAGAAACATGATTGCTAGCCTGGTGTCAAACCCCTGTAATTCTGGCCTTTGGGAGATTGAAGCAGAAGGACAATTACTTTTGGCCCTAGCCTGAGAAACCTAGTGACTTAATAAGATCTGTCTAAAAATAAAATACAAGGGGCTAGAGATTTAGCTTAGTGGTTCCAGTGCCTGGCTAGCAAGCACAAGGTCATGAGTTCAGTCTCATAACCACATACAACAATACCAGGCATAGTGACTCACGCCCACCAGCAATCAATACCGCATAACACAATGCTAGGCATGGTGGCTTAGTCCTATAAGCGCAGCACTCAGGAGGCAGAGCAGGAGTATTGCTGCGTTCTAGGCTTGCCTGAAATACATAGTTGGCTCAGGGACAGCCTGAACTACAAAGCGAGACACTGCTTTCAAGAAAATAAATAAAATAATAAAATAAAATACGAAAACAGAATAGAGCTGGGCAGGCTGATGCGGGTCTGTAATTCCAGCATCCTAGGAGGCTGAGCCACAAGAATCACAAGTTTGAGCTTAGCCTGGACAACTTAGTGGTTTAGCAAGATCTTGTCTCAAGAAAATTTTATACTGGAGGTTGAACTTGGGACCTTGCACTGGTGAGGCAGGCACCAGAACCACTAAGCTTAATCCCTGGCCACCAAAATAAAATTGTAAAAAGGGCTGGAGACGGCATAAGACAGCACCTGCTTACTTCCACTGTAGGGAGGAGGAAGGGGAGCGAGGAGAGGAGCGTTGAATCAGAAGGGCACTCTGTGTACAGCCCCGGTGACCCTCCTCTTCCATCCAGGCCCCACCTCTGATACATGAGACTTTCGGGAGATGTTTTAGATATATACCATAATATTCTACCTCTTTCCCCCTGTAAGGCTTAGGCTCATGTCCATCTCTTGAGTTTCCACATTCTTCACAGTTCCAGCACTGCTGAAAACCAAGTCCAAAGTCTCATCTGAAACTCAAAGCAGACTCAGCTGTGAGCTCTATAAAAATTAAAAAGTTAAATATTTCTAAGATAATGACATGGGGTCAATATTTCTCATTCCAAAAGGGAGGGGCAAAAGATTGTAAAGGAATTTAATAGCTCCAAGACCAAAACTCAGCAGGACAAACATTAAATCTTGTAACTCCATGTCTGGTAGCAGGGCAAGTTTTGGTAAAATGTGAGCTCCAAAGGGTGTGGGCAGGCAGCTCCCCCCGGGGCCTCTCAGGCTGGCTCCACTTGCTATTGTAGTTTTCCTCAGTAGATGTTTTATATTCCTAACATTGTCAACTTCTTAGGGTTGCCACTGAGCCTTCAGCTTCACTATCACCCTCCCAGGGACTCCTGGCAGGGACTGTGTCACTGGCCCTGTCACACGTTTACTCCTGGTCTTCCAGGCCTCCTCCGGAAGTCTAGGTAGAGGTTTCCATTACTCCCTAACTCTTGCATTCTGCATGTGTGAAAATCAGAGCCATC
>PVIC010059142.1:0-10196 GCA_004025085.1 Thryonomys swinderianus | reverse complement strand
CATCTCAATCATAGAATTTTTTTTTTTTTTTTTTTTTTTTTTTTTTTGCGGTACCAGGGATTGACCTTGGGCCCTTATACTTCCAAAGTAGGCACGATACCACTTGAGCAAAAATCCCCGGCCCACAATCATCTCAATCAGTAGATGCAGAAAAATCATTTGAAAAAGTCCAGTACTCATCTATAATTAAAACCTAGGGGGCCAGGGATTTGGCTCAGTTGTTCCGGCGTCTGTCTCTCAAGTGCAAGGTCCTGAGTTCCATCCTCAGTATCACGTACCACAGTGCTGGGCATGGTGGCTCACGTGTGTAATTCCAGCACTCAGGAAGCAGAGGCAGGAGGATTGCTTGGAATTTGAGCCTAGCCTGGGCTACATAGTGAGTTCAGGGCCAGCCTGAATTACAAAGTGAGACCTATCTCAAAAAGAAAAACTCTATAGGAAACTGGAACAGATGGTTTTTATCTCAATTTGATAAAAACTACATATGACAAATCAATTAAAATTCCACTAAAAGTCTTATGGATTTAATAATCAAATTTAGTAGTGTAGCTGGGTATAAAGTTAACATCAAAAATCTGTAATATTGGGCCAGAGGGATAGCTCAGTGGTTCCGGCGCCTGCCTTGCAAGCACAAGGTCCTGAGTTCGATCCCCAGTAACCACATACAATGCTGGGCATGGAGACTCACGCCCAACAACAATCAATACCACATACCACAGTGCCAGGCGTGGTGGCTCACGCCTGTAATCCCACCACTCGGGAGGTAGAGACAGGAGGATTGCTGAGTTCCAGGCTTGCCTGGACTACACAGTGAGCTCAGGGCCAGCCTGAACTACAAAGTGAGACCCTGTCTCAAAAAACAAAAAAAAAAACAACAACAAAAAAAACTGTAATATTGGGCCGGAGGGTTAGCTCAGTGGTTTCGGCGCCTGCCTTGCAAGCACAAGGTCCTGAGTTCAGTCCCCGATAACCACATACAATGCTGGGTATGGAGACTCATGTCTGTAATCCCAGCACTCAGGAGGCAGAGGCAGGAGGATTGCTGAGTTCGAAGCTTGCCTGGGCTACATAGTGAGCTCAGAGCTAGCCTGAACTACAAAGCGAGACCCTGTCTCAAAAAAAAAAAAAAATCTGTGATATTGGGCTAGAGATTTAGCTCCGTGGTTCCAGCACCTGCCTAGCAACTACAAGGTTCTGATTTGATCCCCAGTAACTATATATAACAATACTGTGTGTAGTGACTCACAGCCACCAGCAATCAGTACCACATACCACAATGCCAGGCTCATGCCTGTAATCCCAGCACTCGGGAGGCAGAGGTAGGAGGACTGCTGAGCTCGAGGCTTGCCTGGGTTACACAGTGAGCTCAGGGCCAGCCTGAACTTCAAAGAGAGACCTTGTCTCAAAAACAACAACAACAACAACAAAATAAAAATTAAAAAACCCTGTAATATTTCTATATACCAATAACAAACTCACAGAGAAATTAGGGAAACAACACCTTTTACAATAGCATAAAAATACTCTGGAATTAATCTAACAAAGGAAGTAAAAGACCTTTACATTGAAAACTATACAACCTTGAAAAAGGAAATCAAAGAAGATATCAGAAAATGAAAAGATAACCCTTGTTCTTTGGTATTAAGAACCAAGTGGTAAAGATGGTCATACTTAACAGAATTATTACACAGATTCAATACAATCTCAATCAAAATGCCAATAGCAGATCTAACAGAATTAGAGAAAACAATCACAAAATTCATTCAGAATCAGATGAGCCTTAGACTAGCAAAGGCAGTTCAGTGTACAAAGGCAAGTCAGGGGCACCACAATCCCTGACCTGAAACTAAACTGCAAAGTACTGAGATGCAAACAGCGTGGTACTGGCACAAAAACAGATCTGTAGATCAAGGGAGCAGATTAGAAGATTCAGAAACAACTCCAAATGCACTCAAATACCTTATCATCAACAAAGGCATCAAATACTCACTTGAAGACAGACAGCCTCTTTAATAAATTGTGACTGAAAAACTGGCTTTCCATATGCTGAAGATTAAAACTAGACCCAATTTATTCACTATGCACTAAACTAAAATCAAAATTGATCAAAGATATAAGTATTAAAATAGAAATACCAAATCTGCTGGAAGATAAGGACCAAAATTTATAAAAGATAATGGCAAATAGGAAGAAAATGTTCAAATGGGAAGGAGAACAAGGGAAAGAGGAGGAGGAAAGGAAGGAAGGGAAAAGAAAAAAATAGGAAAAAAATATAAAGAAAGTTTTACAAATCAAGAGGGAAGAGGGGTTGAAGAGAAGAGGAGGAGATTAGTGACAAAAGAATTGTGATACATGATGAACAGGTACAAATTTCCTATGCTAAATGTGATCATTATGTATAGCTAAAACCTACCAATAAATTAATGAGAAAAATTAGTCTGTCAGATAATTTACAATGATGTATGAGGATACAAAACTGTATTAAATTTTATCCAAACAATAAAGCTTATGGCATATTTTCTAGCACAAAAAATTTTCTCTTTGGGGCCGGAGGATTAGCTCAGTGGTTCCGGCGCCTGCCTCGCAAGCGCAAGGTCCTGAGTTCGATCCCTGGTAACCACATACAATGCTGGGCGTGGAGACTCATGCTCACCAGCAATCAACACCACATACCACAGTGCCGGGCGTGGTGGCTCACACCTGTAATCCCAGCACTCGGGAGGCAGAGGCAGAAGGATTGCTGAGTTCGCGGCGGCTTGCCTGGGTTACATAGTGAGCTCAGGGTCAACCTGAACTACAAAGCGAGACCCTGTCTCAAAAAAAAAAAAAAAAAAAAATTTTTTTTTCTCTTTGTCTTGGCTGGATCCATAAGTTGTAATATATTTGTAGTCATAAAAGGGATTCAGGTAAACTTCATTTGAGGTCAGTTGGCAAAGTTTCATGTCTATTTGATTTTAGAATCTTGTAGTCTGAGGTACATATTTCTGTGACATCTTGGAGTTATGAGATAAGCTTTCCAATGTATTCTTCCCCTTCTATACAAAGGACTAATATATTATTTTCCTGATCACATAGACTCCTAATCTCAGGGTCCTTTCCAGTAAACAAAATCCAATGATATGTGAAGATGTACAGTACCTCAGAGGATCATTCATTTAGCAATGACATTCAGTATTAGAACAGACTGTACCATCCCAAAATCTCCTGATACGTAGCCAAGAACAAAGTTCTTTTTTTTTTTTTTTTTTTTTTTGAGACAGGGTCTCGTTTTGTAGTTCAGGCTGGCCCTGAGTTCACTATGTAGTCCAGGCAAGCCTCGAATTTAGCAATCCTCCTGTCTCTGCCTCCTGAGTGCTGGGATTACAGGCATGAGCCACCATGCTCGGCCAAAGTTCTTATTTTTATAGTCACTGAATTGATTTGAGAATGTCTGGCTAGAGATAGAAAATTCATATAGACATATGTGTCATTTTCGCCTCTTTACTCACATAGTTGTGCCCTTCAGACCCTCAGTGTCCATAGTGAAGCTGATAGGGCAGCACTATCATCTTTGAGCCATTCCTTTTTTCTCTCTTGAAAGGCAACTTACAACTTCTAACGTATTCATTACATATAGGCAGAGTATAGTCATTTTTCCAACACTATGTGGTTCAACAATTACTTATTAATATTAAATGCCCACTGATGGTACAAAATGGTCTTATGTTATTTTTTCACATAGTAAGCTCAGGGCCAGCCTAGACTACAAAGTGAGACTGTCTCAAAAAAAAAAGTTATTTTTTCAGATGGCTCATGATAAATTCTTAGCTATGCATTCTGCTTTATGTCATGTGCAGCTGAAGGTGGTATGATCTCTTTTCCTTCACCAGTAAGTTTCCTTGAGTGTGGCAAATTTGATAATACAGTTCTGGAGCAGGGGCTCAATTGCTGGGCCACAGAAGGCAGGAAGGGTACAGGGCACATGTCACACAGACACTCACGCCATGCACAGTGACCTCTGCACATCCCCAAAGCTCTGTCCACCAGCTCAGCAAAGAAGTACATGGCCTTAACTCTTTTTGGCTCTGAAGATAAGCTCTATCCTGATGATAGGATTTAAGCACTATAGTCTCTTTCAAGTCATACAGATATGGTTGTCCAAACTCTTGATGAGAAACATTCAGCTAACTTCTCTGGCAAGGACCAGAGACAGGACAGACACTTCAGAATATACAATAATAACCCTAGCATGCCACTCAGAAGCAGTTCATGGGCTGGAGGCAGGAAGAGGGAGCAGGTGCTTTAGAGGCAGGATGTATGTACCTTTCTGGAAAGGCCCGGTGGAGACATACCCCTCAGCAAGCAGGAAATACTGCTGGGAAGGCCCAGGTCCTTCCATACTCTCTGAGGGACAGCACAGCCACTGTATTTTCACCCCTCGAGGCTGATGGCCCAACCTCTGACCCGCACCACACTAAGCTGGGTGGTCTCTGACTAAACAGGCTGAAGTTAAGAGTTGGGTCCTAACTCCTCAGGGACCCAAGTGGATTCCCTTCCAGGGGTTTCAGGGAGGCAGCTGAGGGGTGGGACAGGAAAAGATGGGGAAGGGGGCTGCCCAGGCTCAGACAGAAGCAGCTAAAGGTGACCAGCAACATGAGGGCTCTGCATCTGGCCTCCTCTTGTGGAGAAGTCACTTTATTCCTGTGCTGAGTCTTCAGAGCCAGCACAACCTCAACACACTCCAGCTCCCCACACATATATACACGATGACAGGCATATTCTTTTTTTTTTTCCATACCTGGGATCAAACTTGGACCCTTTATGTGTCTAAGGTTGCCACAGTACCACTTGAGCTAAATCCCCAGCCCTGGCATATTTTTTATTAACTGACATCAAGGCAACATATTCAGGTTCACTGGGCCTCATGGCCTGCCAATGAGTGTCTCCACTGTCCCAAATTTCTGTACAGTCTCCCTCAGCTTCCGAGCAACGCGGTTCCACCCCCTCATCTCCCTGTGCCTCAGCAATATCTGTGTCACACCCTCATGGGCACAGTTACCCATCTGCACTCAGGCCCTTGCCAGGTTAGGTGAACACCTGTCACAGGAACTGCCCCACAGGTCTGGCAGTGATGCTTAGTGTCATTGCTTCTAAAAAATGTCATGCATTTGCTGTAGCTCAAAAAATTAGAAAATTCTTTATATTGTCACTCTAATAACAAAGTTATGTAACTGAATGGTGCATTTTTTTATTTGTTGCATTTAAATCTGGTCAGCTTTCGATTTAGGACCCATCACAATAGAACTACAATAGATTTCAAATACAGAGTATACATTAAATAAGCCATCTAAAAAGTATTTTCAACCAGTGGAAACATTATTTGTTCGTATTATTTCCCCAATGACTTTAAACTTTTCTCTAGATTCTTTGTCTGGATAGAAAAATATAAGAGATAATGATGGGGCTTAAAACATTAAGAAAAAGGGGACCTGTCATTGAATGGTTGATTACCTCTATAAACAGATGGCCATTTAGGAGAAAATACTCTGTCAACAGGTAGCAGTAGACTTTTGTATGTGTTATGGGTTCAATCTCGGGGCTGTTGTAACACACCAATACATACATGCCTATCTTCTTCCCTTTTTAGTAGTTTCTAAAAAATTTTTAGGACAAGGAAGCAATTTTAAATTGTACTAAATATCTGCTCTAGGGTCACTAATCTAATAAGCTGCTACATCTTTAAGCTACAAATGAGGTAAAAAGTAATTTAGAGTAATAAAACAAATCCTTGTTATAAAGCCTAATGGTATTTTCAGACCACTGATCATACTATTAGTGAAACCAGTTCTTTTTTTTTGAGACAGGTCTTGCTTTGTAGTTCAGGCTGGCCCTGAGCTCACTATGGAGCCCAGGCAAGCCGCCGCGAACTCAGCAATCCTCCTGTCTCTACCTTTCGAGTGCTAGGATTACAGGCGTGAGCCACCATGCCCGGCATTGTGGTATGCGGTGTTGACTGTTGGTGGGCATGATTCTCCACGCCCAGCATTATATGTGGTTACCGGGGATCGAACTCAGGACCTTGTGCTTGCGAGGCAGACGCCAGAACCACTGAGCTAACCCTCCGGCCTGAAACCAGTTCTTTTATGAATAAGATAGTACTCAAAGTAAATGTGACTGTACCTAGTACATTAGAGCTGGGCTTTAAAATAGGTATCTTCCCGGTAAGATATGGGCTTCTGATGAGTGAATTTAAATTATAAACTGAGTGTATCAGTAACATGGAACACTTAATATGATATAGAAAAAAAATAAGATTCTTAGATGGGAAATACATAAAGGTTTCAGGTACTCTGCAAATATTCTTTGCTTGAATGAGTACTGCAGATATAAGCAAGTGTTCTAAGAGAGCTTGATGAAAACTTGAATATTCCCAATGTACAAACATTAAAAAGGTGTCTGGAAGTCACTACTTATGAAGCTTGCCAGGAACACTGTGAGAGCAACTGGTTATTCTGTTGGGACACTAAATACTTTCTACTGAAATTTACCCTTTGGCCCAGCACCTCAGGAAATGGAGAGACTTAACTTCAGCTGAAGTATGACAAAGAAGAACAGTGCTGTCATACAGACTGGGCTCAAAGTCAGGGTTTTGCTAAACCCGAAGGGCGACAGGGCCTAATGGAAGAGCCAGAAGGGCTGGGCTCTAGATCCAGGCTGGAAAGAACTATCTCTCTGTCTTAGACAAATCCTTTCTCTCTTTCTGATCTTCTCTATGCAGCAAAGGGGATTCTAACAATGATTTACAATTGTGTAACAGTTTATATCAACATATTGCAATCACATTTTATCTCTCAACAACCCTGTAAGTTGCTCTCCCAGATGAAGAAACTGAAACTCTGAGTGACTGAGAAACTGCAGAGTCAGCCCATAAACAGCAGTCAGGACACCAGCACTACATATTCTTCTAAATCTCACTCTTGCTGTTCTACTTCTTTGTCCATAAAGCAAAAGGATTACATTGATGATCTTTTTTAGTTCAAATGTTCTGTGGTTCACTGCATTTGACATTATTGGTGAAACATTTAAATACTCTATTCATCTCTCAGCAGAGATTCACTGAGTATCACCGTAGTTTGTCACTGTACTGAGGACACTGGTCTCGCTAACACACACAGACCTCTCTGCCTCAAGGAGCTTACAATCTGGTTATTCCTTGTACATGTTCAACAGGTTTTTTTATTTTTATTTATTTATTTTTGAGACAGGGTTTCACTTTGTAGTTCAGGCTGGCCCTGAGCTCACTGTGTAGCCCAGGCAAGCCTGGAATTTAGCAATCCTCCTGTCTCTACCTCCCAGAGTGCTGGGATTACAGGCGTGAGCCACCACGCCTGGCACTGTGGTATGTGGTATTGATTGTTGGTGGGCGTGAGTCTCCACACCCAGCATTGTATGTGGTTACCGGGGATCGAACTCAGGACCTTGCACTTGCAAGGCAGGCGCCAGAACCACTGAGCTAACCCTCTGGCCCAACAGGTTTTAAGTCAATTAAGATCGTGCTTGTAACAAAGAAATCATTGTTTATAGCTTTTAAATGTTGACAGAAATCTTATGTTTATATCAATATTGGCTCCAAGCAAGAAAAGGCTGTATCCTGAGGGCGAGGGTTTGGCCTCCTCTCACAGGAGCCAGGTCTTGCACTGCTTTACCTGAGTTTTTTACTGCCAAGTGTATACTGTGTGAATCTGGTCAAGAATCAAGCCCTTGCACTCCAATTTCCCCATGTGTGTGATGGATATATCTGCTGGTGGTATCTGTCTTCCTATTGATATGCAAGGGTTCAAAGAGTCCACAGGCGAGGTATGTGTATGCCCTCTTTGCCCTCTGTTTGCTTCTCCTCGAGCTGTATTCATGGAGGAAGAAGACAATGAAATGAGCAAAAGAAAGAATTCTTTCTGGTCAAGGCCCTGGAAAGAGTTGTTACACATTTGCTGGAACATTCATAGTAGCTTTCCATATGAGAAAACAGAAATGTAAAAAATATAACTAGATAGTTTATGAATTCCTCTGAAAAATAAGACTTTGTCAGGAAGGAGACAATCTGGCAAATGTTTCAAGTAGGGAGTGAACCTTCTTAGTGCCAGCCTGGGCCCACCTGTCACTGCCACCGTGCCTGAGAGGAAAGAGCAAACTGTAGAACAGATCAGAGAATCTGAAACAGGCTGAAGGTTAATCTGGAAGACAGAAAATGGAAAGTGGTAGTAGAGGGGGAAAAAGTCAGAAAGTACTGAAGCCAAAAAGGAAAAGGAAACTGTGACAAGCCAGTACCTTAGACAATAGGAACCCTAGGTACAGACTAGAGCTTCCCCCTGGAAACAGGTCTTGCTAAGGTTTCCTAGGCTGGGCTAGACTTTGCAATCCTCCTGCATCAGCCTCTCTAGGAGAGCTGGGATTACAGCTGTGTACCACATGCCTTTCTGTGACAGACTTTGAAGGTGCTCTTCAGAGTGCTCCTCTGTGAAATTCTTTTTGAAGAATCCAATATAATATAGTACAAAGACGGCATTTTAGGCTGTATGTACTGGAGGGATAAAGAAAATAAGCCCTGGGAATTAGCAAAAATATTAGGAAGATTTTCTGACTTTCACAGACTATGAAATCATTGGCTGTTCTGGTCCATTAGTCCCGTATCTCTAAGAGGGTGGGAGGGTCATCTGACATCTGGACTACAATAGCACGATAAAGACAGGGGAGAGCTGGAATTCTAGACTGTACACTAGGTAAGCTGCTTACTATGTAAATCTGGGCACTTTTTTTAACATTTGCATGCTTAGATTTTCCACCTGTAAATGTTTCTAGAAAATTAATTTCAGATCTAATGAAGTTTTAAGATGGGAATTTCCACTGATCTAATTACCCACCCAATATTGCAATTATTCTTTTCTTGATTTAGTTAAAATTACTGTTTTTATTTTATATTTGTTTACTTAGTAGTTTCATATTTTTTGTTGTATTTATATTTCACAATAAAGCAGGGAAGGTGTAATAAGGGAATAGTAACAATTTTATGACAATCTGTTTCAAAATTTAGGTTAAGTGGCCATAGTCCTAGATAATTTAATATTCTCAATCTTACTAAAGGAGGAAAAAACACAGATAGTACAACAACCATTAAATAAATGAAATCTGTGTTCAAACAACTTTCTGTAGAGATGATACTAGTGATAGCTTGACATGTGAGTTCTACCAAACTTTCAGGAAACCAATTCTACCTTTTTTCAGAGCACAACCTCTAACTTGGATGAATACATTCTCAGAAATTAAATTTAATCAAGAAATAGAATATCTAGATAGACCTGCAAGTTAGAAACAAATGAATTAATAATTTAAAATCTATTCATGAATAAAAGCCATGGCCTAGAGTACTTCACTGGTGAATCTACTTAACATTTAGAGATAAGAGAGTAGTAATCTTTTACAGACTTTCAGAAAGTAGTGGACCAAATTAACACTTCCCCCCCTTTCCATGGGATTTATATTATCCTGATACCAAAGCCAGGCAAAGATAGCAGAAGAGAACTACACATCTTTGGGCCTTGTGGAGAGAAAAACAAAAATCTGGAATAGAAATAAAATACTGGCTAACCAAATTCGGTATCATATTTTTAAAAATCACTACATGATGAAGGTGAAATATATGCTGGATTTAACATGTGAAAACCAATTAATGTGTCATAGTAATAGGGGAAAAAGCCAGATGATTATCAACAGATGAAGAAAAAGCATGTGACAAAATTCAATATTTATAGTAACTCTGAAACAAAACTAGACAAAGCTCTGTAAGTGAGAGGCACAGGTAGGCACAGTGGTACTTGTAATCCCAGCCTTCTGGGAAGTTAAAATGAGAGTACTGTTAAGTCTGAGCCCAGCCTGGAAAACTGAGTCTCAAAATAAATAAACAAGGGCTGATGAGGTAGCTCACTGTAAAGGACTCATGGTCAATCCCCAGTCTTGAAGGAAAAAAAGGCATTTATGAAAATGCTACAGCTAACATCGGGGTACAAACTGAATGCCCTCCCCTACTGTCAAAAACGCGGCAAGGGTGCTGGCCTCACTCCTGCAGAGAACTGTCTTACACATGAACCAGAGTGACAAGGCAATAAATAAACCAACTAAAAGCATCCAGACTGTAAGGGAAGAGGTAAAACTGTTTTTAGCCA
>PVIC010059141.1:0-10198 GCA_004025085.1 Thryonomys swinderianus | reverse complement strand
GCTGGCCCTGAGCTCACTATGGTGCCCAGGCAAGCCGCCGCGAACTCAGCAATCCTCCTGTCTCTGCCTCCCGAGTGCTGGGATTACAGGCGTGAGCCACCACGCCCAGCATTATATGTGGTAACCGGGGATCGAACTCAGGTCCTTACGCTTGTGAGGCAGGCGCCGGAACCACTGAGCTAACCCTCCGGCCCTGTTTAAACTTTTTAAAAATGTATTACAGTATAAGACACATTGCCATTAATCTCCTTCAAAGTACTTCCTCTTGTTCCAGATACACTTCACCCATTGTACTTGCCATTTTCTGAAGTAGTTGTTTTGTATCTTTAGAAGTGAATCCAGTGGTGAGTGTCATCTAATGAAAAAGCAGACTCATGAAAATACTAGTGTGTTCTCGTCTACCTTTTTCATTGATCTGGCACCATGTAACTTCTGGTTCATCCCTAAAGTCAAACTAATTTTGAAGGGAAAATATTTGAGTCAATTCAGAACATCAGGGTAGCCATAACTGCATAACTAAAAGTACAAAAAAAGACTTCCAGAACTGCTTCAGAAAGTGGCAAGAATAATAGCATAAGTATGTTTCAAGCAGTGGGAAGTACTTTGAGAGGAATTAAATGATAGTCTATCTGTCACTATAACAGGTTAAGATACACAGTGTAGCTTTCAGTCATGTTTCATTAATAATGGAAAGGACTGGGAGCCAGGCATGGTGCACATACCTCTAATCCTAGCACCACAGAAGCCTGACACAGGAATATCTCAAGCCCAACCTGTACATTTAGTAACTTCACAAGACCCTGTCTCATAATCTCTGGTTTCAATCTTCAGTGCCACCCTCAAAAAAATTTTACTAAGAATACTTTAACCGTACAACTGAGCATCTTTTCTGTGCCATGGCAAATTATTGTGTCTTTTTCTAGGTTTGGATCAGTTTTTTGCTTCTGTATTCATTAAATATTACAGTATCCACCATTGCTTTTTCTAATATTATACTAAGTAAAAGTTACTTCAGTTTGAATTTCTTGAGTTGGCACTGAAGGTAAATGATGTTTAGTTTTGGGGTTTGTTTTTGTTTTTTGTTTTTCACTTTTGCAGTACCAGGGATCAAACTCAGGCCTTTGTGCGTCCAAGGTTGGTGTGGTATTTTGGGGGGTTTTTTTGATACCAGGGATTGAACTCTGGATCTTGTGCTTGCCATGCAGGTGCTGGAACCATGAGCTAAATTCTTGGCTAAAAAAATTATTTTAAGGAATTTGCATGAGTGTTACTCAAATCTCCCCTGCTCTTCTTTGAGTCTTCCTACTCAGATTCAAGAACTGCCTTGGATTCCTTAGATATGAGCCATCCAAGTAGCCTCCTGTCAAGGGGGTCTTGGGAACTACAATAGAAATTTCCAGTGTGGTGTGGTGGTGCATACCGGTTGTCCCAGCATTTAGGGGAGGATGAGGTAGAAGGATCATCAAGAGTTTGAAGCCACCCTGAACTACATAGTGAGACTCTGTCTCAAGAAAAAAGGAAAAAAGGAATTTCTGCTTCTTTACTGAGGAAATCAGAGCTGCTGCTTTTATAGCACTTGGAATAATGGAAAGACTTTTTTTTTTTTTTTTTTTTTTTTTGGAGACAGGGTCTCACTTTGTAGTTCAGGCTGGCCCTGAGCTCACTATAGTGCCCAGGCAAGCCGCCGCAAACTCAGCAATCCTCTTGTCCCTGCCTCCCGAGTGCTGGGATTACAGGCGTGAGCCACCACGTCCGGCACTGTGGTATACGGTGTTGATTGTTGGTGGGCGTGAGTCTCCACGCCCAGCATTATATGTAGTTTCCAGGGATTGAACTCAGTTCCTTGCGCTTGCAAGGCAGGCGCCGGAACCACTGAGCTAACCCTCCGGGCCTAATGGAAAGACTTTTATTATACCATGGTTATTTTCCTAGTCATCTCACTAATATGAAGTTCTGAGATCATTGCCAAAGGTAATTTTTAACTCTTTTAAACATGTTTTAAAAACAAATTGATTGCTGGGCGTGGTGGCTCACCACCTTGCTGAGTTCAAGGCTTGCCTGGGCTACATAGTGAGCTCAGAGCCAGCCTGAACTACAAAGGAAGACCCTGTCTCAAAAAAAAAAAACCACAAAAAAAAAGAAAAAAAAAACAAATTGATTGTCTAGTGAGTATAAAAATGAATACTGAGATACATTCACTTTAAAAGCACAATACGTATATGCCTAAGAAGAAATAATGCGTTGAGGAAAGAAGTGAAAAGATGTGTGGTTGAAACATCCCAAAGAACCTCTCTGTTACCCCTGAGTGTAGGTAATGGAGAGCAGCCCTGCAGCAAGAAAGCACTAGAGAGGCGTAGTACATAGCACTTATTTTCTTTTTGATGAATGCACTGCTGCCTGCCCTCAGGTGAAGAGCAGGTCACAAGCATTCTCTCACCTTTGGTCATATCTTCTGATGGCTTTGTTAAAGAGAATTCTTTATCTCCTAAATCAGAAAGCCATGGCTACTGCTTAAACTGCTTAGAACATGGAAGGAGACAAGACTATGACCCAATACACTGATCTTTGCTTTTGCTTCTCTTTTTACCTTAGGTACTATTTTCTAGTTAGAATTGGGAGACAAAAGATTATTGGACTATTCATAACTTTAGTGGTCACATCATTCTGTCTCTCAGCTTCTAGGTATCCTTAATATGTTGCTGTTTTAATATAGACAGAAGTTCAAAAACCAAGAAAGAAGAACTATCATAATTTTCACATTTTATTGGCTTATTTCATGTTTAATGACTTACTTTATGCTTCTCCCATTAGACTTGATGTTCCATTAGGGCAGAGGCCATGTTGTTCACTGCTAGATCTTTAGTGCCTAGCAAATAAATGAATAATCTAATTTACTATTTTATACCACATTTCAAACTTTTAAATTTATTTTTGTCTTTATCAGATGCACAACCACTGTCTCCAATTTCTGTCCATGAACGCTATAGTTCTCCTACTGCCGGGAGTGCTAAGAGAAGACTTTTTGGAGAGGATCCTCCAAAAGAAATGCTTATGGACAAGATTATGACAGAAGGAACAAAAGTGAAAATTGCTCCTTCTTCAAGCATCTCTGTTGAAAATATATCAATTTCACCTGGACAGACGGTTCTAAAAATGGCCACAACCACAGTAGCTGGGACAACAGGACACAAAGTTACAATTCCATTGCATGGTAACATTTTAAAGCATTTAATTTGTATATTTCTTAATTAAATGAAAATTCAGAAACTGTATATCTTACTGAAATGGGTCACATGGTCTTTCTAAGTCGTATTTAAGTTAGGAACTTGAGCCCTCCTCCCCTTTTTTGAGCAGTTTTAGATTCATAGCAAGACTGAAAGAATGGTAGAGATTCTGCATACATTCCGTATCATTATTCCCACCCCTCCTACACTGCGTTTCCAACCACCACCACCCTCCAGCAAAGTGGTGCATTCATTACTCTGATGAACTATATTGACACATTGTCCAAAGCCCATTGTCTACATTAAGGTTCAATTTTAGTGTCATACACTTTATGGATTTTAACAATGGCTAATGAAGTATGTCTTTAGTACAGAATTATACTAAGTAATTTTGCTTCCTTTAAGATTTCTTGTTTTGGCCAGGCATGGTGGCTCACACCTATAATCCCAACACTCAGGAGGCAGAGGCAGGAGGATTGCTGAGTTTGAAGCTTGCCTGGGCTACATAGTGAGCTCAGGGCCAGACTGAACTACAAAGTGAGACTCTGTCTCAAAAAAAAATTTCTTGTTTTGTTGTGAACCTATACTATTTGAATTTTCACATTTATAAATTTACTGCCCTGTTTGTTAGAACTCATTTTGTTATCTGAAATTTACAAATGAGGGTACTGATGAACAAGAATTTTGTGTTTTGATTTAAAATATCTTTTAAGTGCTCAAAATAGAATGAAATGCTTTTTTTTTTTTTTTTTTTGAGACAGGGTCTCGCTTTGTAGTTCGGGCTGGCTCTGGGCTCACTATGTAGTCTAGGCAAGCTTCGAACTCAGCAGTCCTCCTGCCTCTGCCTCCCGAGTGCTGGGATTACAGGCGTGAGCCACCACGCCTGGCTGAAATGCTTTTTTTTTTTGAGACAGGGTCTCCCTTTGTAGTTCAGGCTGGCCCTGAGCTCACTATGTAACCCAGGCTGGCCTTGAACTCATAGCATTCCTCTTGCTTTTGCCTCCTAAGTGCTAGGATTACAGGTGTGAGCCACCACACCCGGCATTGTGGTATGTGGTTACTGGGGATTGAACCAGGGACCCTGTGTTTGCAAGGAAGGTGCCAGAACCACTGAGCTAAATCCCCGGCCCTAAAATGTTTTTTTAAAAATAAATTTAAAGGGCCAGAGATTTAGCCCAGTGGTTCTGGTGCCTGCCTAGCAAACACAAGGTCCCTGGTTCGATCCCAGGTAACCACATACAACAATACCAGGCATGGTAGCTCATGCCCACTGGCAGTCAGCACCGCATACCACAAATGCCAGGCTTGGTGGCTCAAACCTGTAATCCCAGCACTCGGGAAGCAAAAGCAGGAGGATTGCTGAGTTCGAGGTTTGCCTGGGCTGTATAGTGACCTCAGGGCCAACCTGAACTACAAAGTGAGACCCTGTCTCTAAATAAACAAACAAACATCACAGGCACATACGAAAGAAGAGAATTTTCTTTTTTAAATAAAATTAATTATAAAAATATAAGAACAAAATAATATTCTTACTTGAAAGGAGAAATAGAAAACAAGAGTTCCAATTCACTACTTCATAGCCTTCCTCTCCTTTCCTAACATATTCCTATGCTTACACACAGAGCGACATATATATGTAGTTAACAAAATTTATATAATTGACAACTTCCTGGGAATACATGCAGCTTCTTTCTATAACTAAGAACTCTTGCTTATACCTTTAGGTGTTGCAAATGATGCTGGGGAGATCACACTGATTCCAATTTCCATGAATAAAACTGAAGAGTCCAGAATTGAAAGTCCTGTGTCACTCTCAGCAAAATCGTTAATTAGTACATCTCCAAAACAAACCTATTTGACTAAAGCACAAGAGATTCATCTGACTGGATTAAACAAACCAAAGAGAACTGGGTCTTTAGCACTATTTTACAGGAAGGTATGTGTTTCTTTAACATCTAAAAAGAGCTCATTTAATCAATGCAAGCAAGATTGAATAACAGAACAGTTTTGGCCTTTTCTTCTTTAATTTTTATTCTACTTTATTGTATTTGTGTATTACATGTGTATCATAAAATTTGCCATCTTGGCCATTTTTTGGTTTGTTTTCCAGTTCTGGATATTGAACTCAGGGCCTCATATATATACTTGGCAAACACTCTGTCACTGAGTTATATCCTCATCTCTTTTATTTTTAAATTTTGAAACAGGATGTTACTAAATTGTCCAGACTCAAACTTTTGATCATCTTGCCTTTGCTTCCTGAGTAGCGGAGATTACACGCATGTACCAGTATGCCTGACTCATTTTAACCATTTTTAAGTATACAGTTCAGAGTTAATTATGTCACATTATACAGCCATTACTAGTAGCCATCTCTAGAACTTCTTAATCTTCTCACTCTGAAATTCTATATTACTGAATAATAATCTTTCATGTCTTCCTTCCCCCAACCTGTAGAAATCACCATTCTGTTTTTTCTCTATGAATTTGACTACTCTGTGTACCTCATATTAGAACTGGGTGAGTAGTAGAGGTTTCCCGTAGTATCCTGAGGCCCTGGGTTTGATCCCTAGCACCTCAAGAGGGGGAAAAAGAAGATACTATGTGTAAGTGAATTCATACAATAGATTATCCTTTTTGTGACTGGTTTATTTCAGAGCATAGTGCTTTCTAGGTTTATCCATGTGGTAGCATGTTTTAAAATTTCCTTTTTAGGGCTGAGGAATACTTTTGTGTGTATATATTCCACATTTTGTTTATCTACTTGATTTTGTTAGGTATATGGATTGTTTCCACCTTTTGCCTATTCTGAATAACACTGCTATGAGTATTGCTACCATTCAGGTCTTGCTTTCAGTTCTTTTTTTGTTTTTTCTTTTTTGAGACAGGGTCTCGCTTTGTAGTTCAGGCTGCCCCAAACTCACTATGTAGCCCAGGCCAGCCTCAAACTCAGCATTTCTCCTGCCTCTGCCTCCCAAGTGCTGGGATTACAGGCATGAGCCACAATGGCTGGCATTGTGGTATGTGGTTCCAGGAATCAAACTTGGGACCTTATGCTTGGCAGGCAGATGCCAAAACCACTGAGCTAAATCCCCAGTCCTTGCTTTCAAGTCTTTTGAATTTATTATTGAATTTTTTGAGCAGCTGCCATACCATTTTCATAATACTTATACTATTTTAAATTCCTACTATTAGTGTACAAATTCTCCTTTCCAATCCTTGTTATTTTGTGTGTGTGAGAGAGATCCAGTGAATGTTAAATAGTATCTTACTGAAGTTTGGATTTTCATTTCTCTAATTATTATTGATACTAAGCATGTTTTCATGAGCTGTTGGTCATCTACATATCCTTGCAGAAATGTCTTTTCAAGTATTTGCCCATTTTTTAATTGGGTTTTTGTGGTTGAGTTACGGGAATTCTTCATTCTGGAAATTAATCTATCAGATACAGGATTTATAATTTTTTTCCCTGTTCTGTGAGTTGTCTTTTCCCTTTGGTCCTGGTGTCTTTCGATACATAAAAGTTTTTAATTTTGACAAAATAAGTTTATCTAAGGTGGGAGGAGTGTTAAGTACCTCCCACATGCAAGGCAAGTACTCTACCACTGAACTAAATAACCAGCCCTATTTATTTGAAAGTATCCTGCTAAATTGTCCTGCTTGGCCTTGAACGTGTAGTTTTAAAACACTTCAGCCTGATGATTACTAACTCCTGAGTATCTACTACCATGCCCAACACAAGTGTCTGGGTATTGGTTTTATACCCTGAAGCTTTGCTGAATTTATTAGTTCTGCCGGTTTATGTATTCTAGATGTTTAGATTTTTAATATCCTGTCATCTGTGGACAGAGATTTTACTTTCTCCCCCTCCAATTTTGATGCCTTTGGTCTTTTTCTTACTTTCCCTCATCTTAAAGGATGAAATGGGTTTTTTTCTTCATTCTGTTAATGAGTGTTACCTAAATTAATTTTTCCTTATTCTTATCTTTCAGGAATAAATTCTGTTTGGTTATGGTGTATAATCCTCGTATCATTCTCTTAAATTTGGTTTGCTAGTATTTGAGGATTTCTGTACCCATAGTCATAAGAGATACTGGTCTGTAGGATTTTTTATTGCACTGATTTATCTGCCTTTGGTATCAGATAATGTACTTACAGCCTTTCACAAAATAAACTGAATAGAACATTGTGATCTGGGTGGGTTATGTTTGGATTTGAGCTCATTAGTAAGATTTTGTTTTTAGATCTAATTTATGTTTCTTGCCAGTTTGTGAATAAACAGTTACAAATGCACTAGAACTTATTGGATGTCTACTGTATTATGTTGATCTAGAAGAGAATTCATTATGGGACAAGTGTGCCTTACATTTCACAGATGAAATTAAACTACTAAAAAATCATTTTAAAGATTAGTGAGGTTCTGGCCCAGGGATTTAGCTCAGCAGTTCCAGTCTCTGCCTAGCAAGCACAAGGTCCGGAGTTTGATCCCTGGTAACCACATACCACAATGCCAGGAATGGTGACTCATCCACCAGCAATCAGTACCACACACCACAATACCAGGCATGGTGACTCACATCCACTGACAGTCAGTACCACACACCACAATACCGGGTGTGGTGACTCAGTCCACCAGCAACCAGTACCACACACAATACCGGGCGTGGTGGCTCACACCTGTAATCCCAGCACTCAGGAGGCAGAGGCAGAGGCAGAGACAGAAAGATTGCTCTGGGTTCAAGGTTTGCCTGGGCTACATAGTGAGCTCAGGACCAGCCTGAACGACAAAGCAAGACCCTGTCTCAATCAGTGAAGTTCTGTAAAATAGGCTACAATTATTATAATCTCATGATTCCCATTTAAACTATGACTAGTTCTTAATACCCGATTTAATATTAATGAAAAAGGACTGAAAGATTTAACATAATAATTTCATTTTGTCCTGTTGTCAGACAAAGTCCAAGAAAGTATCCTGGTACCAAGCATGGTGGTACGAGCCTGTAATCTCAGCAGTTGGGAATTTGAGGCAGCAGGATCACCAGCAGTTGAAGGGTAGCTCCATCCACACTGTGAATTCAAGGCCAGCCTGAAATACATAGCAAGACACTATTTAAAAAAAAAAAAAAAACACATATACCCTAAAGTTTACAGATAGTCCCCTTTGAATGGAGAAGAAATTTGACGTATCATTGCAGAAAATCAAGAGATATCAGTGAAAGATCTAGGCAGATTTATAAGGTAATGTTAGAGAGTAAGTAAAAGTAATGAGAAATAAGCAGTACCTTTGGAATCCTCCCCGGAAGTAATGTATAACAGTGCTACTTCCCACTTATTAATATAACCACCTCTTAAAATTTTTAAGGGGCAAATGTGGCCTTTTCACAGGAAGCTAGAACTGAATGTCAAGGGCTTTTCAGTTATAGAAAAAGACTGTACTGGAAGATAACCACGGTTTCTGCAACAGTCATTCTTTGTCTTCTGTTGCTTTCCACTGTAATTAAATTACTTTCATCATATCTGTGAGCCTGAGTGCAGCTGATTCTCTAGAGAATTTTATTTGATAAGAAATCCCTTATTTAAATGAAGTATTTCCCAAGAATACATATAAAACATGAAAGTAGAACTGCTTTAGTTGCTAGGTAGGATGATTAGGGCAGAAAGGTAACTTTTTTCTCCATCTCCCATGTACATCTCTCCTGTGTTTACTACCCACCACTTGCAGCTGTCTAAGGAATGTTTAATAAAGACAAATGGAACATTTTCCGCATGATTTCCTATGTTTAATTTTCAAAGTGATAAGTGTCTACCTTGGGTAATGAATCTAATTAAAGTTGACAAAAATAAGACTATGAATTTTTAGTTCAGAATTTTATTTCAGAATTATCATTTTCATTTAATGATATAAATTAAGAACTAGGAAATACTTTCTTCTAAAAGAGAATTAAGAGGCTAAGATAGCTCAGCAGTAAGGTATACAACATGAGTGAGGCCCTAGGCTCAATACCTGATTTAATATTAATGAAATTTAGTACTTAGCAATTTAGTACTTAGCAAGATCTTGTTCCAGAATTTTTTTTAAAAGGGCAGGGATTTTAACTCAGTCCCCAGTGCCATCACAATAATAAAAATAATAATGGGGATGGAGATTTAGCTCAGTGGTTCCGGCGCCTGCCTCACAAGCGCAAGGTCCTGAGTTCAATCTGTAGCACTGAAAGAAAAGGAAAAAGTAAGACGGTGGGAATATCTGAATCTAATAAATTCAAAGTAACCCTTGAGTAAATTGTAGTTCTTACATTTGCTGAACTCATTGTGATGCTGGTATTCTATCATGGATATGACTTACAGTGAATTTTTTGTAGAACAAAAAGGCTTTAAGCATATTAGATCTCTATCGTATTAGATCAGCTCTGTAATAAAGATACTTACCCAAATACTAGTTATTTATGGGTGTTTTTTTTTTTTTGCTTTTTTGGAGACAGGGTCTCGCTTTGTAGTTCAGGCTGGCCCTGAGCTCACTATGGTGCCCAGGCAAGCCACCGCGAACTCAGCAATCCTCCTGCCTCTGCCTCCCGAGTGCTGGGATGACAGGCGTGAGCCACCACATCCGGCATTGTGGTATGTGGTGTTGATTGTTGGTGGGCGTGTCTCCACACCCAGCATTATATGTGGTTACCGGGGATCAAACTCAGGTACTTGCGCTTGCGAGGCAGGCGCCGGAACCACTGAGCTAACCCTCCGGCTCCTGTTTTTGTTTTTTTTGTTTTTGTTTTTTTTTTGTTTGGTTTGGTTTGGTTTTTTTTTTGAGACAGGGTCTCGCTTTGTAGTTCAGGCTGGCCCTGAGCTCACTATGGAGCCCAGGCAAGCCTGGAACTCAGCAGTCCTCCTGCCTCTGCCTCCCTTAGTGCTGGGATGACAGGCCTGAGCCACCACGCCCGGCACTATTTATGTTTTTTTTTTTTTTTTTTTTTTTTTTT
>PVIC010059140.1:0-10200 GCA_004025085.1 Thryonomys swinderianus | reverse complement strand
GCATTTAATTTCATATACTTCCAATGAGCTCTTTGATAAAATTTGGAAGAAATGTATACCATCAATAAAAATAAGAAAATTAGAATATCTATTACTTCAAATTTTTCCTCCTGCTTCTTTGTCATCCATCAAACAAGCTTTCTCTATCTTCAGTTGATTCTAATTACAAATATTTTTTAAGTTTCATTATATAATAATTCCCATGTATGGTATATAAATGAAATATAGAATGCATACCTTTCTGTGTGCACTCATTTTGTTAACATAATTATTTTGAGATGCACTCAAGTTGTAGTATTCTTAATAGTTAATTCTTGTTACTAAATGATATTTTATCCAAGGAATGTATTCTTCCATTTGTTGGTAGACAAATGAATTAATTATATGAATGAATTAATATTTTTCTGCCATTTGTAAAGCTACTGAGAACATTTCTGAACATGTCTTTGTATCAATTTATGTTTTCACTTTCCTAATAAATTCATACTAGTGAATAATATGAATAGGTAAGATCATATGGTATATTTTTCTTTAACTTGAAACTGTCAAACAGTTTTCCAAAACAGTAATATTTTGCATTCTTGATTGTAGCATATAAAATTTGGATTTCTTCCCCTTTCTAACTTGATGTGGCCAGATATTTCAAATTTTTGACATTCTACTAAATTCATAATGGCATCTCACTATAGTTTAAGTCCATATTTTATCTCATGATAATAGTGTATACGAACTATGTACTCACAATTGTGTGTCTTTGATGATTAGTTGCGACTTTTGTATCACAACTGACAATTATCGTTGAACTTTAGGTATTTTTTTATATACTGTTTTCTAGATGTTTTTTTTTTTTTTGAGACAGGGTCTTGCTTTGTAGTCCAGGCTGACCCTGAGCTTACTATGTAGTCCAGGCAAGCCTCAAACTCAGCAATCCTCCTGTCTCTGCCTCCCGAGTGTTGGGATTACAGGCATGAGCCACCATGCCCGGCACTGTGGTATGTGGTATTGATTGCTGGTGGGCGTGAGTCACCACGCCCAGCATTGTTGTATGTGGTTACCAGAGATCAAACTCAGGACCTTGCACTTGCGATGCAGGCACCGGCACCACTGAGCTAAATCTCCGGCACATAGATACATATTTAAATCAGGAATAAACCAGAAACATTTTTCTCCCGAACTTTAGCTTTCTTTCCATTTTTTTTATTCTCTAAAACAGCTTATTTTTAATTTTTGATAGAATTTAACTTATAAATTTGATATTTTAAGAATATCAAAGACACACAATTGTAAGTAAGTGTTTAAAGTAATCTTTTCTAACCTGTATGTTCTACATTTACATTTAGGGATTTTATCATTTGAAACAAGTTTGTGAATATATTATTTTGAGTTAACTTTTTAAATTAACTGTTGCTTTGTAACATAGTATTTTCTTCCATTCTCTTCTTTTATATGCATATAGAGGATTACATTTCAACATATCAACTTTGACAGGACACAGTCATCTAGACAACTGCAGATAGTTTGTGACTTTCAGAAATGTTTCTATTTCATCTAAGTAGTTAAATGGAAATCCATTTAATCATAAATATTCTTTATTATTTTGTGCCTGTAAAATGATAGTTTCTCATTTCTCATTTTAGTAATCAGACGTTTTCTTATGTTTTCTGGTCTATTTAGATATGGTAGAGTGCCTCTAATGTAATTCCTTTTACATCTTCTCATACACATACTTTTGTAGCATCTGTTTCATCAAGTTCAGGAAGAGCTTAATTACCTCTTTCTAATAAATACAGTACAGCAAATGAAATAACATATAGCTTCTAAAATTAGCTTATAAAAGAAACTGGCATTTATATTTTTATCATTCTTCAGCTGCTTCTCTTTTCTCTCTCTATCTTCCATCTGTCTCTGTCTATGTTTCTTTATCTACCTCTTTCTGTCTTTCTCTGTGTTGTCCCATTTCTTCCTCCCCCCGGGTAAAGCTTCATACTAAGAAGTCAAGGTACAATCTTTGAGTGGTCCTATAAAAAAGACCAACATAGCTGGGTGTGGTGGCTCACGCCTGTAATCCCAGCACTCAGGAGGCAGAGACAAGAGGATTGCTGAGTTCGAGGCTTGCCTGGACTACACAGTGAGCTCAGGGCCAGCCTGAACTACAAAGTGAGACCCTGTCTCAAAAAAAAAAAAAAAGGCAGAGAAGCTTTAGGAAACATCACACACACACACACACACACACACACACACACACACACACACACTTTGTGATCACAAAAAATGGAAAGTGTGCTCAATTAGTTAGATGATAAAACAAATGATTTCCAAGCCAAGTGTTGGAAATGAGTAGTGATGCTAAGTATGGAAAAGAAAATCTGTTATACTAACAGCTGCAGTTCATTACTGTGAGAGGAAGTAGATTAAATCAAACAAGGAGGAAAAGTATCCATGCAAAGTAAAGGTAAGTTCTAGCAGGAAGAGGCACACATTTCTCGAGCCCGCATCCCATAAGTGGAGGGAATGTACCTAACTGCACTCAGGAGCTTAATCCACACACCTGATTTGGATGATGAGACATTTAATCGGAGCTGAAGCTGTAATGGCCCAAGATTCTGAGGGGCCTAAAGCCTATTTTTGTAAGGGAGAGATTAAACAGTAATGAGATGACGGTGGTGAGCAACCTTTTAAATATTCCATGGTGACCTTAACTTACTAGAATGCGTCTCCTTGTATGATGCCTTGGCCATCTACCTGTACAGGCTGAGTTTAATGATCTGAAACAGTAACTAGAATGTGGTAAAAGTGATGAGGGATTGCTTTAGAGACCTAGGGCTGAAAAGATTTTGGTTTCCTTTCTTAGCTCTATCATTTTTCTTTTGTTCATCTTTTAAGCCTGCATGGAAAATCTAGTGGAATAAATACAATTCAGAAGCCCAGCTCCGCACTGAGCACACCTGTGGCACTCCCAGTTCTGTAACATAGGATATTTGAACTTCAGTGCTCTTGATACTTGAAGCCAGATAATTTCTTGCAATCAAAGCACAGTTTTTGAATTATTGGGTATTGCACAGCAACCTTGGGTTTATTGCCTTGTTGATACTAGTAATCTCACAGTAATGACAACTAACCCTGGTCGCAGTTCTAGTGAAATGACCCTGAGAAGCAAAATGACCTTGGTTGAAAATCACTAATTTATTTGGTCATAAAGAACAAATGTATTTCTCTTTTTTAATTGAATTATTTATTTGTACATATTATATGCACATATCATGATTACATTTAACATTGAGAATTTGTACCAATATATGACATGATTTAATTCTCATTTTTTCCCATTCCTCAGTCAACTCTGCAACACTCTGCCCCCTATATACATGAGCTTTGTTTCCTTTTTTAACCATGAAATATTTTCTTTCCTTTCTTTTCTTATCCTGAGCCCCCTTTTCCTATGAATATTTTCTATTTCATAATATCTATCACACATTTTAGAACTCATTTAGATCTTCAGTTTCACATATCAGAGAAAAATATGGATTTGCCTTTTTATTTCATTTATGAGTATGTCCTCAAGGTACATACATCCATTTGAGCATAAATGACACAAATTTATCAATTTTTATGGCTGAATATTATTCTGTTTTGCAAAAAAAACAAAACAAACAAACAAACAAAACACCTCACGCCTTCTTTATCCAGTCTCCAGTTGATGGGCATCTAGGTTTTTTCCAAGATTTAGCTATCACAAACTGAGCCATAATAAACATGAATACACATGTGACTGTGGTATGGATCTTTCAGTTCTTTTATGTATATTCCTGGTAGGAGAATAGCAGGGGGGACCTTTAATCCTAGCTGCTTGAAGGATCTCCAAACTGATCTCCATAGTGGCTGTCGCAGTCTACATTTCCACCAACAGAGGAGAAGGGTTCCTTTCTCCCCATAGCCTCACCATCACTTGTTGCTGGTTAATTTCAAGATGGGGGGAGCCATTCCTTGTGGAGTGTGATGCAATCTCACTGTTGTTTTCCTCTGCATCTTTCAAATGACAAGTGATGTTGAGCATTTCTTCAGATACTTCTTAGCTGCTTTTACTTCTTCTGAAAAGTGTTCATTTCAGACACCCACTTTTGAATTGGATCTTTATACTTGGGTGACTGATTTTTTAAGTTCTTTATATACTTTTTTTTTTTTACATATTGTTCATTGACTTTTCACTCTGGTGGTGGTTTCTCTTTCTATACAGAAGCCTTTTAATATGATGAGATTTCATTTGTTGATTCCTTCTGCTAGTTCTTGTGCTGTAGAGGTTTTGTACATAAAACTTGTCCCTCAGCCAGTGTCTTCAAGGGCTCTGTCTAGCCTGATTTGCAGCAGGTTTAGTGTTTCTGTTTTAATACTTAGGTCTTAGTCCCCTCTGATTTTAGTTTAGTTAATGGTGACAGAGATGGGTCTAGCTTTAGATTTTGGGAGTTTGAAACCCAGTTTTTCCAGCACCATTTGTTAAAGAAGCTATCTTTCTCCATTGAGGATATTTGGCTCCTTTGTCAAAGATGAGCTGGCTTTGTGTATTTGTAGTTGCTTCTGGATCTTCTAATCTGTTCCACTGATCTGATTTGTGAGCTAATGAAGCTAGAGTTAAATAAAGTGACATCCTCACATTATAGATAGTTAAATGAGTTAGAAATTATTATATGGCAGTTGGACAAAGCTGAGCCTGTCATATAGAAAGACATTTGAGGTTTTGGATATCTAGCAGGTTGGTACGTTACATTTATTCCCTCATATCCATCATAGTCACCTGATGAGGAGTGATCTAACAAAGAGTCCATTCTTGCTTCAAGCAATTTTGCTCTTGAGTATTGCAAACAGAGGCCACAGTCTCCCTCACCTACCTCTATCCCCACTGTGTTTATTTTTAAATTTCTATCTTTATTCCACTGGTTGTCTAAACTTTGTGGTTAATTCTTACTTCAACTCACAATATATTAGAATATCATTGGTTGGGTTAAAACCTTGATGAAAACATAAGTTGTTCTTACTGGGCGTGGTGGCTCATGCCTATAATCCCAACACTCGGGAGGCAGAGACAGGAGGATTGCTGAGTTTGAGGCTTGCCTGGACTACATAGTGAGCTCAGAGCCAGCCTGAACTACAAAGTGAGACCCTGCCTCAAAAAAAAAAAAAAAAAAGTTTTTCTTGCAAGCTGGTTCCCATGAGGGTTTCTTTGAGTACTTTCTTTAATATCTTATCCCCTGAGAATAATATTCAAGTTTTACTTTCTGAGACCTTAGGTTTAATCTCTTTTACTATTAGAAAAACAAAATGGAATTAAGAATCATTATATGGGGATTTTGCTCAGTGATACCAGTACCTGCCTTGCAAGTGCAAGGTCCTGAGTTCAATCACCAGTTTAAAAAAAATCATTATGAGTTGAATTATAGTAATTCCATATAAACTGTGAAAACATAATTTTAAAAGAAAGTAATCTTTTATAATATATGCTATTAGTTTCTCATTGTGAAATCACGTTTTTGTAACTTCACATTCTGGCATAAGTACCACTATTAACTTTGCTGTTTATTCTTATTAAAATTGCCCTTGAAGTCATATGGTTATTTTGTAATATTAGATAAGACAATTGCAGTAGTGTTGTCATGAGGCAGTCAAGCTAGAAACCTTAGAGAGAACAGAGGTCAAGAGTCTGAAAAATGACACTCAGAACAGACAAGGACAAGGCAAAATATTATCACAAATACTGTAACAACAGGCATGCTATACCACAAAAAATTCAGTGCAACCAGTTATCATATACTTGAATTCATTTTCCACTTTTGCTAGTTAGATTTTAAATGTAACTTATGTACAATAGCAAGTAGAATGTTACAATTAGAATGTACACAATTAGCTACGTGGATATTATATAATGTTCATTAACAGGTAGAAGGAGACAAAGAGAAAGAGAGACTGAACTGAGAAAATCTGATGGAAAGAAAATGTATTTATATCATTTATTTTAGAGTATACTTGCATCATACTAATTATCGTTTGTAAAAACATGAGTTTTAATTAGTGATGAGGAAAACAATTGATATTTTTCTGGTGACAATGTCACTAATTTAGAAGCAGAGGTTATACACAAAACATTCCCAGACATTTATGTTTTACTTAACCTTAGTGACAATTAAAATTACTCATTTTATCAGGATAAAGCAATAAATATAGCCAGTTTGGCAAACTTATACATAATATAAAACCTTATTATTAAGAGGTTATTATTTTTAACATTAACAAAGGGTCTGATTTCTAAGTATTTTTCACGTTACTCATAGACTTTCACAAAGTTATATCTTATGAAGAGTAATTCTGATTAATATTACTGAATGATTTCTGTGCCAAGTATGCTGTAATCCCATCTTATGGATAAGGAACAGATAAGGATGGAAGTTAAGTAACTCATCTACCTAATGTCACCCAGTTTCCCCGTGGAAATTGAGATAAGCATCTTGCTCCAAGCCTGTGAGGAACTGCTAGTTAAGTTACGTTGTGTAAGTTCTTATCTAAACACCTACTGAAACCAATGTAGTGTAATATAATATATTAACATTCATAACAATATACTTTGCTTATTCATAATTTTATTTTGGGATATTTAGACTATTTAAAATTTACCACTATTACAAATGTAACTACATTATAATATAAATTTTATAAAAAAACTTCAACATCAACGCTAGGCAAACAGTAGTGTCAGCACTTTACAGTGTATTTCAGAAGAAATAAAACCAGATTTAATGTGTCAAATCTATATACGTGTTAGATTTTTAAGAGCATAATACTGAATTGCTTTCCAAGGGCATTTAATTTCTTGCAGTCTAATAATATTACAGTGCAACTTCAAAGAAATCAGAGATTTTCTGTTCCTGCTTTGTAGTGAGAAGTGCCCTTTTTTGGGTCTGTTTCATATGTCTTCATTTTCCTACAAAAATAGTTTAGCAAAGAAAGAACGGGTAAATACTTGGGTAGGAATACTTTCTGCTTAAAAGAATGTCAATGAGATGAGAAAAACCTATTTTTAAAAAATAAACTGATTTTTAGAAAACAGATATTCATGTTAATTTATTCCTACCCCATGATACTCATTACCCTTTGATATATACTGTGTTGTGAGATTATCTTGGAAATTAGTAATGAGTGGTGAAGAGTTAGATTTTTTTTCTGACACATTTTCCCCCTGTGGAGATGGTAACTGAATCATACATAAGTAATGATGCAGAAAATATTATAACAGACAATTACAATGAACAACTTTTGTGTTTCTCCAAAAGTTAAGAGTTGCTCACTTTGCAGTAGGTCAGGTTAGATGTCCACCCCTCGTTGAGAAGACTGAAGAGCGCTGATCCCTGAGCACCACTTCCCCAAGGATCCCGGGAATGATGGAACCTGGATCGAAGAGGAGCGTGCCTCTGACCCATCTGCGGGTGCCTGCAACTCTCAGAAGGATTCACTACATTCTTTGGGATGTTTCAAATTATTATTCAGTTTTCTCTTGAAAAAACTGTCTAGTTATAAAACTCTTCAGCTAACACTGTATTTGAAAATAACGTCAGGCACACATTGATATTAAAAAAAAAACTTTAAAGAACAAGAAAGGGTAATACAAATAAGTCGGGAAATATTATGAAATATTATTTGATAGAGATATTGACCCAAGTAGTAATTGGTCATGTTATTTTATGCAGAACTTAGTGACAGTCATAACACCAACTGTCTTATGTATGTCATCTCGCGCTATTATTGTCCCAGCGGCGGTAGATTCTACCTGGAACAAGCACCACACATTGAAATTCGGGTTGTGAATAACTGCAAAGGTCAAGAGAGAGCGAATGGAATAGTGGAGATGTAAGCCCTGTTTTTTATTTAAAAATATGTAGATATTCAAACACTCATGAGAGAAGGCATCATGTACAAAATTATGATCTAAATTTTTCTTTCAAGAGTTTCTAGATTTTGCAGTCATATTGAATACAGAAGAAACTATTTTGTTAAGGGCTCAGTTGAACAGGATAAGATGAAATAGCATAAGAGCCCCGTAGTTAAATTCCCAAGGCTTAAATGAGAAAGAAAATCAATTATCCTTTCCAGTGGTTTTCTTTGTTTAAAAAATTTATATGTCCTTTATTTTATGTGCAACATTTTATAACTTCAGACATCTGATTTCAAGCAGATTTCATCTTTGCTGTTTTATAGAAAAACGCTTTCAATCTCTGGAAAATCACATTGTGATCACCGTGCAGTTTTACGCATGGCAGAGTTGTGGCTGTGCTCCTTGTACTGAGTAGCGACATCTTTTTCAGTCAGCGACAGAAGGCTTCACATGCTTGTTTATTTCTCTGTTGTGCTTGTTCAAAATGACACTTAAGCTGCCACTTCTTTTCAAAAAGTAAAACGTGAAAAATGTTAACTTTATGTTTTTAATTTTCTGGTGCTCTCTTGGCAGTCCTATTTCTAATAGATAAGGTCAGTGTCCGATCATCTATATCAAACAGGTAATCTTGTTGTTAGTTATATGTATATGTATTTGTTACTTAACATTTTCTAGTAAATAGAACTATATTAATCACCAGAGTAATAATGAACATTGTAATTTTACTTTTTTCAGTAGTTCCATAGAACCAAACAATGTATTTCAAGACAGCCAAGAATGTTATTGTTGTTATACAACATAAGCACAAACTTTAAGTGATGTTACAGTCCAATGTTTTGGATAAGTAATGTGCCGAAGGTGTGCTTGTCTATGTGAGTGGCTAAGCATCGTTAAGTACAGAGGAAGTCCCTCTCTTGAATAGTTTGCTCTTGTTTACTGTTACTTATGATTATGATTAGATTTAAACAATTGTTTGCAATGATATAAAACAGCTCGTAAGTGCCCAATTACAATTTGAACTGAATTAATTTCAATCAATCAACACAACAGTATTTATAGCACTTGAACCTGCATGAATTTAAAGGGCTACTTCAAGGAGTGTATGTTAAAGTAATGACCCCGATTTACATATTGCCTGAAAATCAATACAGAATGCTATGAAAGACATGAAAAGAATTCCTTTGAAATTCATGAAATTCTATGTGTGTCTGGTAAACTGAAGTGATCATCATAAAACCCTTGGCCAAAAGTTTTAACACTGAATTTTTGTCAAATCGTTAATATTATTCTTTTTATGCCCATGAAGGTTTACTTTCTCAATGAAGGAACAACTGAGTAATCAAGTCGAGTCAACACACTCTAATATCTGGAAATATGTAGATTGCATGAATCCCAACTTAATCACGTTGTGTAAAACAGCATTCCAATTATTTGGATTTAGGTAAACCAACTTCTGAATTCAACATTTCTAAAAAAAAAAATCAATATAACTGCGTTTTGTTGACAGCATATTTTAAATACATTTTTATAATGTATAGTGACATGTTTTCTGTATTTATAGTATATGCTGTGACAAATACTCCTATTGAAGAATTATTAGATGTAAAAATGCTATTTGATACCATAGTAACCCTTTAAATGTGTGGTTCTTCATGTGTATCTTCCTAATCTAGTTTAAAATTGACCTGTTTTAAAATGGTGATGTATTGACCCTTTGCCTAGGGTCAATATTGTAGCGTGAGATACTCTGCTGACATTCTGGAAGTGTTTTTACTGAGTACACAGCGATATTCGAGGTTTTGAAAGACAAACAGAGCTGTGGCTTGGGTTTGACAAGTTATACTGCTGTTATCTAGTGAACCTAAGCAGAAAGAAATACACTCATAAATTATAAGCTGGAAGAGAAACAGGGTGGTGAGTAACTTCTCTGGATTTGCTTCGTTTAATGTGCATCTGACATACTTGGAATTATTTCATTTACAAATGTAAAAGCTTGAAACCCCCACAAGCCATACACCCAAAGATTTAATTTAACAGGGATCCAGAAAATAAAACAATACCAAATATGTTTTTTATTTCAATAAATCAGTCTCCCCACCCACTTAAAGTATTAATGAAAGCAATGAGGATAAAATGAAAACATTTTGTGAACTCATAAAAGCTTATGTCTATATAAAGGATTTTTTCTTTTATTTCCAATCATGTGTTTTTTTCTACCTCATCTCTCCTTCATTTTCCACTTCCGGTTTTCCTTTCAGATCTGCTTTCCACACACCTGTCATGCA
>PVIC010059139.1:0-10180 GCA_004025085.1 Thryonomys swinderianus | reverse complement strand
ATCCCCGGTTACCACATATAATGCTGGGTGTGGTGGCTCACGCCTGTAATCCCAGCACTCGGGAGGCAGAGACAGGAGGATTGCTGAGTTCGCGGCGGCTTGCCTGGGCACCATAGTGAGCTCAGGGCCAGCCTGAACTACAAAGTGAGACCCTGTCTCCAAAAAGGAAAAAAAAAAAAAAAAAGAAAGTACCCTCTATAAACTAAGATGACAACCTGGTATCCATCTTCTAGAGAATGTAAATGCTACTTCAATCCACACACAGTGCCATCTGGTGGCTCTACACACAAACCACGCCTCTTTCTCGCTCTCATTTATAAATTTGGCATATGAGAAACAGAACTGTGGATCCGGATTCAGCTTCACCGAAGGTATTTAGCAATCGCACACCAACACCTACACACCCTGGCAGTGGCCCAGCCTTGACCACGTACCCAAGAATTTGGTGAAAAGTGGTTTACCTTGGAAAACCTCCAGTGAGTCAATGCTTCTTTTTTTAAATGTGTGATGTGACTGGATTTCTTGATCAACTCTTTTACTTTCTAATAACATCTGCTAAAGATCCACAGGGGAGAAGCCTCAGAGGAACACGTAAGTTTGCAGTATACTCTTTGCTATGGGACATGGCCCGTTTCTTTACTCTGTGCCATATTTGAAGCTTATTACTAACCTAATAGGTGTCAGAAGCCCTCATTACTGAAAGTGATTTTCTTCAGTAATTCCTTGTAAGGAATGTGTAACTATGAAATTCAAAGTCTTTCCTAGTACTATAACGTGGGCTAGAAGATTTACAAAACGGCATCTTGAAAAGCTTTGGACCATTTATGACTTTATACCCCCATTTTATGTCAGAGAAAAATAAAATACAAATTTAAGGCAAATGACCAGGAGGCCTTCTGTGTATCATCCCACCCCACCCCCACCCTCGCCTCAGGCAGCTGCAATTTGTGCTCTCAGCCTACTGGTTTATATCTCATCCTTTCTTTCACTTCTTCCCCTATTCTTTCATATGGTCACAATGCCAGTGGCTCATCTCAACGGAACCAGAACCAGGCAGCAAATCTAACTCGCTGCTGCATAACAAACCCAACTGCATGCTGAATAGCAGTGTTAATACGCAGGAATTTTTTTTTTTTTTTTTTTTTTTTTTGCTTCTTGGAGACAGGGTCTCGCTTTATAGTTCAGGCTGGCCCTGAGCTCACTATGGTGCCCAGGCAAACCGCCGCGAACTCAGCAATCCTCCCGTCTCTGCCTCCCAAGTGCTGGGATAACAGGCGTGAGCCACCACGCCCGGCATTGTGGTATGCGGTGTTGATTGTTGGTGGGCGTGTCTCCACGCTCAGCATTATATGTGGTTACTGGGGATCGAACTCAGGACCTTGCGCTTGCGAGGCAGGCGCCGGAAACACTGAGCTAACCCTCCGGCCCAATACACAGGAATTTTAAAAATTGGACCACATCAGATCTATCATCTATTTATTAAATGCATACATATTAGTCATCAGTAGAGCATTTAAGACTGGGCAAGAGATTTTGTGGTAAATTGTCAGCACTATTTAATGGGGAGAACATATATGTTTAGGAGTCAGAAGATTAAAATTAAAAATCCAGTATGAGTTAACTTGACATCAAACATGTGACTAGCTCTTCCGAATCTCTCTCATGATCTGTAAAATGACATCATCTCTGACTCATTAAAATCACTGAGCAAACATGTTAACATGTTGCTATGAATGTTGTGAGTAGTGTAGGATGAATATTAGCCATATTGTTATTGGACGGACTGTGTAAGAATCTATTGTTTTCTTCAGGGAAGGGTGGCGGGGTAGTTTTGTCTCTTAAATACAGCAAATTAGGAATTAATAAATAAAAGTGAAAGCCATTGGAAGTTCCAGTTCTAACACCAGACAGTTTATAGGTGGCAGTGCAAGCCAGTTGGGCATTCTGGTAGTGAGGATATCACTGTCTTGTTAACAGTGAGTCTGAAGATGTGAAAGTCATGTTCCTTGGGGTTGCAAAGGTATGTGCAGGTCTAAGAATGAAGATAGGAGGTGGGCTATAAACTGACATGCGTAATATAACAGCCCTATTATTTTAAAAAAATAACCCAATGTGATCACGATGTACATATATATATATAATGTACCAATAAAAATTTAAAAAAAGAAGTCATGTACTCATACAAATTCTCAATGTAGATTATGATCATAAAGTATATATAAAATGTATCAATACAGTCAATGTTAAAAATAACCAAATTTTTTTTTAAAAACCAAATAAATATTCCAGAAGTAGTTAAATGTCCAGTCAGACTTTTTAACCAGTGGTAGGTAGTGATTTCAGTATGTTATCAGTCTCTTAAACATCAAAATATTCAAATCCGAAACAAAACCCATTTCCAAGCCTTTTTTTTTTTCCATTTTTTTCCCCTTTTCTTTGTGAAATGGTCTCACCGTGTTGCCTAGGGTGGTCCTGAACTTGTGGACTCAAGTGATCCTCCTGCCTCAGCCTCCCATACAGATTGTGCTTACTATTCCTAGGAATAATTTCTATTGATTGACAATGATTTCACTTTCCTCAATCAGAATATATAGGGGCCTGGGTAATATATCTACAGCGAACAATATGGAGGAATCATCTGCTAAATAATGATTTCTTTAGGATTTTGAAAGCATGTCACTCAGAAGGGCTGTGTTTGCTTTTATACAGTGTGTCACAAGGCAGAAGGGAGTTCTACTTCGACATGACAATGTCAGCGGTCAGTGGTCCCTGATGCTGCTGAACTTGGGGATTTTATGTACACCTTTCACAGGATCGCCAGTGTACTGGAGCAATGAGAGATTACTATGCACGTATCTTTCCAACCCTGCTTTCAGTGGAGTTATTTCAATAGCTTATTTTTGGATGGAAAGCCAGATGTTAAAACATTAGCCTATCATTGCACAGAACTAACACTGCTCCACTCTTCTTGCTGATGTTGAAATGTTATTATTTAGGGCACAAGAGTGGTTCTTCATAGGTTGTTTGAATGAAGTCTAAAAAAAAAAATCACTAACTTCTTCCTAGATCTATCCCAGCAGAAACAGTTCAATCTAAATCATACATAGTAATGCTTGGACCCTCATTTGCCAGGATCTAAGCCCTTAATGCAATACTGTATAGCTGGTATTAGTCAAATGCTTTGATTCTCAGTGTCTCTAAGACAGCTTGAATCTTGTGAAAGTCAAAGGGACTTCTATGAAAAGCATAGTCAGTCAGCTAAAAATTTTCCACTGCTGTCATATGTTTAAAAATTCTCACCAGGAAAGATATTCCAGAAACTGTATACAGATCAGAGATGCCAATGAGAATCAGACTCAATTCAAAGTAGTGTCAACTGACAAAGCTAAAAATGAAAAGTCCCTTGGTATCCAAATGCAGTTTCCTGAGAATTTCATTTGCTAATTTGTCAATTTGTCATTACTTGGAGAGAGAGAGAGAGAGAGAGAGAGAGAGAGAGAGAGAGATACATATATATATGTATATATATGCTATATATGTATATACATATATACATATATATACACATACATACATATATATGCTATAAAATGAGAGGATATATATGTATATATGCATATATACATATATACATATATATAGCATATATACATATATATACATATATATATCCTCTCATTTTTCATGGTTAGGTATTTCTGTGTTTCAATCTTGTCAGGCATTCTAATTCTTGTGTATTCAATTTCTTACTATAGCTATCTACATCAAAGATAAAAGAATAAATGCTTTGAGGCATATTAGTTTCTAAGCCTTTCACAGATTAAGATTCACTCCATAACCCACTTCAATTGACAATATTCTTTCTCATTCTTTCCTCAGGTCTCTCACATTGAAGCTTATGCCCATTTCTCATTGAACTCAGGAGAGACAAAGAACAGCTGGTCACCACCTTCCACATAATGGACCTTCATATTCATGTTTGGGTGGATCTTACATTCAAGGCAGAAGCTTATAGCTGGTTAAGACTGGCTAAGGCTCTATTATTTAAAAATGTTTCAACAGCTATTATTCAGACTACTGCTCTTAAAAGTGAGTTTGAGCCTTTCTCCCTCCCTGAGGCCAATTTCAGTGGTTTTTCCAGGCCAGGAAGTCTGTGAAACTAGACATTTGAAAACATTAACAGTATGAAGTTTTCTTGCACCCTTCAGTATCATTTAGCTTCACAAATGTGGGTTAATTCCTGAAACATTAAATAATCCTGATGTATGTTGTCCTTGTTATAATAAGTCTAGGTTAGAGTAGACTTGTCCCACAATTTTGTACTATTTCTTATAGTACATTCCACTTGTCCCATAATTTTGTACTATTTCTTATCATACATTCCATTTCCGCTTTGGTTTCTGATGAATTACTGAAAATAAATTGCCACTAAATTTTGTTTCTTGCTTTTGCATATCAATTGGAATTTTTTTCTCACTTATGACTATTTTTTTCTTTTGAATCTTGTCTAAAGAATGTTTATGTTTCTTTTATTAATTTCAGCTCAGTTTTTGAATGTTTTTATTTAGTTCCAATAAAGGGTCATATTTTTATACAACTTTGAGTAAAAATTATTACCTTCATTTTCCCTTAAATTTCACATAATGCTCCTTCTTTAGCATCTGTCAGAAAAGATTCCACACACCACTGAAAAGCTCTTTAGGATTAACTACAGATCTAGAGATGTGGGGTACTATTTTAATAATAAAAGATGTAATATAATCTCTTTCCTTTCCAGCAGCCAATAAAATATTTAGCAGTCTGAGCGATGTCCAATAAGTGCTAAAAAGGGATACTTTCCATTTAGGCAAATCATACCATTGTTTCAGAAATGTAAAAATGCTTACAAAATATAGATTAAAAGAAACCCAGTAGACTCTTTTTCTCAGGGACTAAAAGGACTAGATGTGATCACCTTTATTGTGGAACATGTCTGAAATCACAGTTTAAGGTATTAAACCAAGAAGCCAAAACTTAAGAAATTCATGAATAGTGTCCATTTAGCATACTCTTTTCAGGAGGCTGTGACAGAGAACAGAAATTAATTTTTGAAATTTTCTTGGATATAGGAAGTAAGATCACTAAGTGTTTACAGGTCTACCCAAAAGGCAGTTATTTTACTAATTTCCAACACAAAGTTTACAGATTATAAAAATAGGGTGATATTCAGCCTTTGTTAGAAGATGATGTGCTCATGTTTAAGCAAATTTGGTGTTTCCCACTGGGTTATCTGTCACTCAGTGGGATGTGCTCCCTGAATCAGAAGCCAGATGGCGGACACACGAGTCTTTTGCTAGAATACATCTCTATAGAGGATGATGTCGCATTGGACTTGGTGACCAGGCTGACACTGAATGCTACTCAGTCACGGTATTTAAATCACATTAAAACTCTCTTTTATTTATGGTTCTTCTTGTGGTTTTGTCTGGATTTATGTCTAATTGCTAGCCTCCATGTGGTGATATGATTTGCTACCAAGCTCTTTTAATCTTTGCCAAAGAACACTGCGTCCCTTCCAGAGGTGGTTTCCAAAAAGTTCACTGTTATATAAATCAAATGTAATTAGGCATAAATTCAATTAAAAGGACGCCTTATTTTGATATGTTCATTTTAATATTCTTGATACTGTTCATGCCAGTTTTAGCGGTAGTGGGGCACTTTTTGCTGTAATGACCTAATTTTACAGGTGGAAGATACATAGTTCCCTCTCTGGTGTCAGAAAAATTAAAATCAATATGAATTCCGAGTTTTGTGTTTAGGTGAAGCAGGCAATGATCCAAGTTTAGGTGTTAGTTACGATGCCAGGTTTGTTATTTTTCTACTACTCTAGCTTCCTTCGAGGAACAACCACAGACTTCAAATCTGTCTACATCGTGGTCACTGATACCATCATCACCTCCACTTCAACCATCAGCTACAGTGGGAGACACATTTGTTTTCTTTTGTATTTATTTGGTAAAAGAAAAGCCAAAAAGCCAACTATAGTTCTGTCATTTGGGCGTTCCTTCCAGGGTTGTCACCTGCTTCATGTGAAAATCCACAACAATGCCAAAGGAAGCTATTCTTGTACAGGAACTTGCTCTCTTTCTGTTATCAATTTTAACAAATGCTTTATGGAGCATTTCCTCTTCTGCAGCTCTAGTCCAGAAATAAGCACAAATGATTTTTCCAGTCCTAGCTGGTTTCTCAAGCACATCCACTGGGTTGAATCTGAAATTGCTCAGAATAAGGCCTCCCTTCTAAAACCCTTTCATGCTAGTAGGCTTTTAACGTCGACTTTCAGTCAAGATCAGGCACATTCAGGGTGGTATGGCTGTAGACTTAACGTCTACTTTCAAAAAGTTATCTTCTAGGGCCGGAGATTTGGCTCAGTGGTTCCAGCACCTGCCTCGCAAACACAAGGTCCCTGGTTCAATCCCCGGTAACCACATACAACAATACTGGGCATGGTACACCCACTGGCAATCAGTACTTCATACCACAGATGCCGGGCTTGGTGGCTCAAGCCTGTAATCCCAGCATTCGGGTGGCAGAGGCAGGAGGATCACTGAGTTCAAGGCTTGCCTGGGCTACATAGTGAGCTCAGGGCCAGCCTGAACTACAAAGAGAGACCCTGTCTCAAAAAAAAAAGAAAAAGTTGTGTTCTACTTAACTAGTTTACTGAACCTCTGGTTATGTTCTCTTACTGATCCTCCTTGATATACAACACCTCTATTTCTTAAGTTGTTTGACTTATATGTATTTTGTTTATAATTTTGATCTTCACAATATTTGACAGTATTACTCCTTAATCACTAGTATTTACAAAAAAAGTAATTAGGCCATGGCTCTGTGACAGATATTTAGTAAAAGATATCAATTCATCTAAAAGCATATACTGTAGGATTGAAAATGCGTAAGCTACACCTATACCAATGATGTTATTTATCTTCTTTGGAATCAAGGAGAGAAATGTTTTCTTTAGAACCAAAGAGATACTACTTCTAAAAGAGCAAAGGAATTTATTAAGTTCAGAAAAATATCTTCAGGTTTCTCTTTTCTAATAAATAAGGCCTCCCCAATGAAAAGCATCTTGGGAAATGGGTGTAGTTTCTATCCAGTGTAATAGTTCATAGGCCAATTCTTCTTTTCTCTTTTATTGATTTCATGTTAATATCAGTTCTTTCTGGCCTGGACCTTTCATTGTTGATCCAGTTTTATCTTTCTATGTCCATGTTTATCTTAATTACATTCATCTTTAAAAATATTGAAATTGTATTAACTGGATACAGGTGGGTGAGGGAGGGGAAGAGTGACAACAGGCCTGAAAAATCTGGTTTCTGTATTGAAAATTTTAGATCATCTCTGACATGAGAATAAGTTAAGAAAAACAAAATAGCAATAAGACGATGAAGAACAAACACTAATCACTCCATTCTAGCATGCTGACTTACTTCATAACCTGTTCCACCAGAAAGAGGTGAGAGAATTATAATATTCTTTTTCCCTTGCCAGAGATATTTAGGAAGGAACAGTCTGCCACGACAATACAGGTCAGCAAATGTGATTCTGATTTTTTTCTTGCTCTTAACACTTAAAATCTTAATTGCTAAAACTTTTCTATGTCAGGAGAAATAAACATCCCTATTAAATGAATTTTCTATAATACAAAAGATGAATTTGACAGAGAATATAAAACAAATATAAGAAAGAAGAAACAGTTGGACACGATTGTGTGCCTGGAATCAGCTTCATGAGAGCCAGGGGCAGCAGGATCATGAGTTCAAGGCTACCCTGTTTAGCATAGTGAGAACTGGTCTAAAAAACAAAAACAAAAACAAAAAAGAGAACACATTATGAGCAAAACCTGGAGAAGTTCTCTAAGGAGGTATCAGATTAGGGTTTAAAGTACGTAACTCCCATTGAGTTTTTAAATTGTCACTAGTAGTCTTTTAAAAAAATCTGCTGTCAAAAAAAAAAAAGTTCAAGGTTCCTGATTACTGTTAATCTAGAAAATAGTGCCACTGCCAATTCCAAAGTAGCAGCTGCAAGTGGTGGAGGGGTCAGTGCAGATAAATCTTGTTTACTGCCAATCTGATTCAGCTCAGGATTATTTTTTATTTCTGGACTACAGTTCTCTGTAACTTCTTTTCCTGGGTCCGACTCTGGTTCCTGTTTGGCCTACTAAACAGTAGGGACAGGAAACAGAGTTTATGCTTCAACAAAACGAGTCTACCTTGAACCCTTGACCAATTAACTCATGAGAGGTAAGAGAAATGCAAAGCACAAAGAAACAAAAAAGTGCTGAGATACAAATATTACAAGATAAAAAGTGCCCTGAGACTTGAAGCAATAACTTTTAATTTCTGGTAACATAAAAAAATTAGCTTTATAACACATTGCTCAACAGCCAGGACCCATTAGTGCTACTTCGAGTGAGGAACGAAACCTGCAGCCTGGGATGCTAACTCTGGGAAGCTGGGATGTGTTACCTCTGCAGAACTCAGACTTAGACTACACCTTGTGGTCACAATGGTTAAGAGCACAGGATCTGAAGCTAGGCTGCCTGGTTTAAAGTCTAGCTTCCCTGTTTACTAGTTGTTGGGGAAGTTGATCTTCATGTCTTACTTTTCGGATTATAAATTATGCTGTTTTCTACTTCACTGGATTGTCATGAAAATAAAGTTAGGATTAATGTGTAAAATGCCAGGCGTGGTGGCTCATGCCTGTGATCCCAACACTCGAGAAGTAGAGGCAGGAGGATTGCTAGGTTCCAGGCTTGCCTGGGCTACACAGTGAGCTGAGGGCCAGCCTGAACTACAAAGCGGGACCCTCTCTCAAAAAAAAAAAAAAGATTAATGTGTTAAATACCTAGAATAGTGATTGCACACAGCAAATAATAACTATTATCTATTATTACAAATGTTATCCTTTTATTGTGATTATTATATTTGGCACAGTTTTGCATTAAAAGGAAAAAGAGAAACATAGGATAACTGAAGAGATTAGAGGAGGTTGTTTTCAAGATAGAAAAAACATTTGATATGAGAAGAGTTGGTTTAACTGGATTTGGGATCTTGCCAAAACAGCAAAAAGTCAGAGACAAGGATGGGTCAGTACAAAACAGTTATCTCGGTGAAAGACTGTGGACTGGATAAAAGAGAAACAAGAACATGGAAGGAGTGGATGAGTCAAGGAAGATGCAGTGTAGGCACTCACGGGATTGAAGAATTCCTTAATTCTACTGGAATTACGGAATGAGAAAGAATAAAAGTAGGCCAGGCAGAGGTAGTTCAGAGAAGGAACACTCAAACTGAGAGAAACAGCTGGGCTGCAGTTATGGATATAGATCAAATTTACAGCACAATCACTACAGCAACCAGCCAAGGGGAGGTGAGGCGTAGCCCTCAGGCCCTGTGATTCTCCATCCCTAACAACGGGACGGAAGCCCACACGGACAGCTCGGCAGGACTTCACGTCTTACTTTTCCCCTTGCTTTCCTCTCATCATAGTGGACGTCCTGATGTACTCCAAAGCCACCAAACATACCTGCTTCAGCCTTTCCACTTGTCCTTCTCTCACCTAGCTTTATATTTTGCCCCAAGATCAGTACATAGCTAACTGCCTCAGCCACTTTGGCAATTTGCTTTAATGCCACTTTCTCATGGATGAGGAAATCCTCAAGACCTAGGATGAGGATATACTGTAAGAAAGGACAATAAAAAAAATTTGCTGAATGCACAGTAGAGAACTGTTAGGGTAACCACACAGCAGTGCCGAGTTTGAAAGCTTATGCTTGAACCTATGGCTCAAAATTGGGGACTTTTAGGGAGGAGGGGGAGAAGAGTCCTTGTGACAAATAGCTTCAGAACTTCCATTTCTTTCATAGAGCTCTCTGGCTTTAGCAGTACCTCTAGTGGAAAGCAGTTTCCTTTCAAACTGTGTGAGCACAACACCACACAGCAGACTATGCTCTATTAGTTTTCAATCATCAGTTCAATAGCCATAAAAGATTCAGTCTTAGGGGCCGGAGGGTTAGCTCAGTGGTTCCGGCGCCTGCCTCGCAAGCGCAAGGTCCTGAGTTCGATCCCCAGTAACCACATATAATGCTGGGCATGGAGACTCACGCCCACCAACAATCAACACCGCATACCACAATGCC
>PVIC010059138.1:0-10108 GCA_004025085.1 Thryonomys swinderianus | reverse complement strand
GACAAGGCCAGCCTGGCCTCCACAATGAGTTCAAGGCCAGTCTGAACTACATACATAACGAGACTCTGTCTCAAAACACCAAAACCAGAAAAAGAGAGACAGCGACTGACAGACACAGAACAGAATGTGGAGGCCTGCTTTTCTGAAAAGAAAGTGAATGGCCACATTTGCGCATTGTAATACCACAGAGCGAGAGAGAATTCCACGCCGGGACACACAGCGGAGAGCAGAAATTGAAAGATGGAAGTTTACTCACGCGCGTGGACTCCACTTCCTAGTGAAGTGAAGCATCAAGTTGAAGCCGCGAGGGGTTTTTAAAGGAAAAACTGGTGGTTACAGAAGTGGGGTAGAGGGCAATCAGATCTTTGCAGACCACAGCTGCAAGGACAAAAGTCTGGCTGTCTTAACAGAACATCTTAACAGACCGTACAGTTTTACAACTTAGAACTATCTTTAGATCCATCCTGTACATCCCATACATTCTAGGGAGATAGTTTCACCTTCGGGAAGGGTTGGGCAGGCAAGGTCGGACAAGGGCAGTGTGCAGGTAGTTAGGTGAAAGGTCACATTCCTAAGGCTCTGTCTGGCTAGGGGCAGTGGGTAACGTAACAGGGAACTCTGGTTATGTGAGCCTTACACCATGAAAGCCAGGGACCAAATCGTGGGGCGCGGGGAGTGGGGGCGAACAGGCGACTCAGGGCCCCCTGTCACCTGCCACAGGGCAGTGTTGATTTACGTGGTTTAGCCAGGGATCCTGGCAAGGCAGGACCGTGTCTCCTCCGTCTTGTGGGACAGAGGCGGAGAGCTTTCAGTTTTAGTTCTGCTTGGCTTGTGTGTCTTTCTCTTCAATACTGTTAAGTTATTCCCTACTTAAAGGGAATCGCTTTTGAAGCACGCTCTCACTATGTAGCCCAGGTTGGCCTGTAACTCCGGGATCACAGATGCCACCACATCTGGCTCGTTTCTTAAATTGTACCGTATTTTTTGGTATAGATTACAGTTCCTCACGTGCATCTGCACACACAGAGCGCAACCACGCGCGTGTAACCCCCGCGCGCCCGGCCGACCCGCAGGGGTCCGACCGGCTGTGACCGCTTAGGGCTGTGTCCCTCGCGTGCCCACAACTCTATCGCCCTGTCCCGCGCGCAAACCTCCCGCAGCGCCAGCCCTTCGGGCTCCCAGGCTTGAACCCCAGTCCCACCAGCGCCAGCCCGCTTCCCTCCCCGCTCGGCCAAACAGTCCCCGAGCGAAATCTCTCCCGTTTATAAACAAACGGCAAAAAGCGGGACGTCCAGGTCGCATGTGCCGAGCTTGGTGCCTGTGCCGGCTGTCCCCGCTCAGACCCATCGGGTGCGCGGACCGGCCGGGGAAACCACGGAGGAGGAGACACCGCGGGACCAGAAACGCGCGGGTCGCGGAAGACACTGCTGGGCTTCCCGCGCGCGCCTCGGGAGAACCGGACCGGCGGGCGAGCAACGGCGCTTCGCGGGGTGTTTTGTGGCTTGAGAAGGCGCACGGCCGGCTAAATCCGCCAGCAGGTCCCATGGTGTAATGGTTAGCACTCTGGACTTTGAATCCAGCGATCCGAGTTCAAATCTCGGTGGGACCTCACTAGTTCTTTTTAATTCGATGATCTCTCTTTTGGGGACCCGCCGGCGGCGGAAGTCACCCCGGGCTGGTCCCTGGCCCCGCCGACCCACGCAGCCGCCGTGTAGGGACCCTCCCCCTCGCAACACGCTCTGCTTTCAGGGCCATCTTGCTCGTGGCAACGCGCACGCGCTAGACTAGAAAAATAAAACGCGGCAGGACGAGACGAAAACCGACTCTTGCCCCGGGGAACGCGCCGAAAGAAACCGAAGACGCCCGAGGAAGTAGCTCCCGGCGAACGCAGCGGCAGCTGCGCGTCTAGGAGACCACGCCTCCCGTGCTGCTCTCTTTTCTATTGGTTGATGTGTGCGGAACGAGCCGTGACTGCTCCGGAAGTCGCCAATGAAAAGGCCAGGCCGAGCCAGAGGCGGGGAAATGGCGCCTGTGGGACTTTGATTGGTCAAAGGCACTAACGGGGGATTTCAAAATGTGTGTTCGGGGGTCAGAGACGCCGGGGCGCGCCTCTAGTTTGATCCCTGATAGGCTAGTGAGGTTACCTGTGTCAATTGACCAGAAAATAGTCCCTAAGTCTACGCACAGGCTCTTTAGTCCTGTCTAGTTTCTCGGGGTCCCTGCTGATCTTCCACGCTACCTGAGCAGCGACTCTGCCCGGGGATCCTAGTTGACAGCGCTTTGGGGCGCGCGGAGTTGTGCTGGGAGCATCGGCCTCTTCGGAGTGAGTCGGCAGAACGGTGCCTGTCCCCGAGGGCGAGTGACGAGGGACTCGGCTGACGCACTTGTGCTCTCCCCGTAGGGGATCGGCACCGTGGCCCTGTGTTCCCGCTCCAGGGTGACATGGAAACCCGGTCTTCGCTCCCTTCCGTCTCTCCCTGAGCTCCTTGCCCGCGCCCTGGGCGCCCGGCGATCCCGCCTCAGCCCCTGGCAGGGTTTGTCAGCTGCAGGGGTGCCTCAGGGTCCAAGGTGGCTAGTGCCAGGATGGACAGAGAGCCAGGGCCCCTGCCCACTCGAGCGACGCGTTTCGAAGGTGGCGTCACGGGGCTTCTTTTTCAGTAGATTATTTGAGGGCAGTTTAGGACATCCATGAGGAAAAACAGAAAATTTTATTTCTCCCTAACTAATAATGCTAAACACAGTAGTCTCCGTGATGGAAAAGCAGACAACTTTTGGAAGACGGCAAAGGGGACATCTTCATGACCTTGAGGCTTCATGAAAGACATTAAGGGTCAGAAAGTTTGATGCATTTCATCATATCTGCTCTCTTTAAGTTTTTATTTGTATTAATTAGTACACGTGTACAGTACCTAGTGAGCCCGTCTGTCATGGAGAGTTGGTACACAGACTTTCCATCTTCACTCTTTATATTTCTGCCTCCCTCCTGTCCCCATACTCTGCTCTCATCTGAAGACAATGAGAAAGTGAACAGGGCTGGGGGTGTGTGGCCTAGTGGTAGAGCCTTCAACCCACACTCTAGGTTCAATTCCTAGTGTGCACACATGTGCACACACACACACACACACGAAAAAATATACATTTTAAAAAGAAAGAAAAAAAGTCACAGAATATAGATATTTGTGATGTACAAGAGGATTTGAATCAAACTGGGTGTGGTGGCACACACCTGTAATACTAGCACTCAAGAGGCTGAGGCAGGAGGATATCGTGGAATTCAAGAGCAGCCTGGACTGCATAGGAGACCATGTCTCGAAAAATAAAAAGGAAAAAGAAACAACAGCCATCTAGACTGTTTGGCCTACAAGTTCCCAGTGGGTTGCAAGACAGGCAGAGAAAGGGAACCAGTGTGTGGAAGTTAGAGGGGCAGAGAGGAAGAAAAAACTTTCGAACTTTCTAACAATGTGCGCTGTCTGTCACAGAAAGGCTGGAGAGCCAGGCAGGGTGTGGTAGTACACACTGTAATTCCAGCACTCAGGAGGCTGGAGCAGAGGATCAAGGTACATTTGAAGCCAGCCTGGAATGCATTGTTAGACCATGTCTCAAAAAAACAAAACCACGGTGCCGGGCGTGGTGGCTCACGCCTGTCATCCCAGCACTTGGGAGGCAGAGGCAGGAGGATTGCTGAGTTCGAGGCTTGCCTGGGCTCCATAGTGAGCTCAGGGCCAGCCTGAACTACAAAGTGAGACCCTAACACACACACACACAAACACAACAAAATCATCTGCTGGATATCACGAGGTAGTGTACATATGCACACAGATGAAACCAAAACCATAAGAAGCACTTACTGGACCAAGGATTTAGCTCAGTGGCGCTACACCTGCCTCAGAAATCCACAGTCCTGAGTTTGATCCCCAGTACTGGAAAATAACTTTTTTAAAAAAAGCATTTATTTACCTTCTTAAATATAAATGTGACCTCATTATGTGTGTTGATATGTAAATTTATTACTTTTTTTGACCCCCAAGTGCTGCCTGGCATTGTGGTATGTGGTACTGATTGCTGGGGGCGTGAGCCACCATGCCCAGCATTGTGTATCTGGTTACTGGGGATGGAACCAGGGACCTTGTGCTTGCTAGGCAGGTGCCAGAACCACTGAACTAAATCTCTGGCCCTGTTTTGTTGAGACAGGGTCTTGCTGTGTAGTTCAGGATGGCCCTGAACTTACTATGTAGCTCAGGGTAGCCTTGAACTCGCAGCAATCCTTTTGTCTCTGTCTCCCAAGCGCTGGCATTACAGGCGTGAACCACCACACCTGGCATTGTGATGTGTGGTACCGGGGATCAAATTCAGCACCTTGCATTTTTCAGGGAGATGCCGGAATCACTGAACTAAATCCCCAGCCTATATCTTCTGTCTTGATATTTTCCCTCTGTGTTTTTTCTTTCAAGGAGGCCCCAGTTCAATTTCATTTTGTTGTTGCTTTTTGCAATAGGGTTTTGCTTTATAGTGCAGGCTGACCTTGAACTTGTGCCAGGCCTCCTGCCTCAGCTTCTCAAGTGCAGGGTTCATGGGCATGAGCCACCACACCAGGCCCGACATGATTTTTTTTTTTTTTGCGGTACTGGGGATCGAACTCTGGCCCTTGTGCTTCCAAGGTAGACATGGTACCAGTTAAGCTAAATCCCTGGCCCTGGACATGATTTTTTTGTTTGTTTTTTGAATTTTTTGAGACAGGGTCTCACTTTGTAGTTCAGGCTGGCCCTGAGCTCACTATGGTGCCCAGGCAAGCCACCGCGAACTCAGCAATCCTCCTGTGTCTGCCTCCTGAGTGCTGGGATTACAGGCATGAGCCACCACGCCCGGCATTGTGGTATGCGGTGTTGATTGTTGGTGGGCGTGAGTCTCCACGCCCACCCAGCATTATATGTGGTTACCGGGATCGAACTCAGGACCTTGCGCTTGTGAGGCAGGCGCCAGAACCACTGAGCTAACCCTCAGGCCCTGGACATGATTTTACAAGGCACCATTTGTAAACCATCTAGGAGCTCACTGCCTGCTGCTCCTGGCCCCAGCCAGCATCTCTGCCTCTATCAGTTTATTATAGACAATGAAGTCAGATATCTTGTAGGCAGTTAGACAAGCTGGCCCTTGAGAGCCAGCATGGAGGACGATCCAAACCAGCATGAAAAAGAGAGGAACTACCCCACCTGCGTGCCTCCCCTTAGGGATGAAGAGCGGTGATTGAGGTGACTGATGTTCTAGATGTCAATGTTCTAGATGTTCTAGATATCGATGCCCCAGGGAGCGGCCAAGGTCTTAGACACTCGTTCCAGGAAAGATCCCTGACGAAAATTCTCGAAGGCTCACTGCAGTGACCTGTGTCCCCATTGGATCCCCATTTAACCAGTATTACCCAAGCCACTGTACTTGTCTTAATCTTCCTGCTTGATCATAATGTTGGTCACCTTGTGACTTCTCATTGATCAGTATTTACCTAAATGGCTGCATTTGCAAGCGTACTAGTTGACTATAGTTTTGTCCCACCTTGAAGCGGTCTCACTTTGTGGCTCTGTCCCATAAAACACCTTTGGGAAGCAGGGTAGGCCGACAACCCACTTTTCAGGGCCCCTTCGGTCTCAGGCAGAAGCTGTCTTTCTCTCAAATTCTTCCCAGTCTTAATCTCCGTTGTTCCCAGGATTCATTCTTCGATTTTAGAGAACACGAATGAGTTTGGGTATCCAGCAGACTGGGAGTTACAGCCATCGCCCATATCAGGTTCCTTCTCTTCCGTCCCTAAACTCTGGAGCAACCTCTGTCCTCCCTGGGTGTATAAGGCGCCCCCGCAAGGGAGCGCCTGCGGTGCGCGCAGCGACCAGCAGAGGGCAGCACGCGGGCGCGGGAGCAGGCCCTGCTTACCTTCCCAGGCTGTGCGGGACCTTGGATTTTCTTTTCCTTTGCACCAGAGCTAGAGCGATAACGCGCGTGGTGCGGCCTCGCGCGCAGTGGGCTCTGGGACCTGCAGAACTCATGGTCTTCACTTTTGAGGTAGGGGCTGTGTGGAGCTCAGGCTGGCCTTGAACTCTTGGCAGTCCTCTGGCCTTGGCGTCCTGGGTGCTGGGATCACCAGCGCCTGCTTTATATTGTGCTGTACAGACTGCTAGGGAGTGGTGGCCACGCCCCTATTGCAGGCACAAGGAGGCTGAGGCAGGGGGATCATAGAGAGTTTGAGATCGAGGCCTGCCTGGGCTACATAGCTCAGGGCCAGCCTGAACTACAAAGCGAGACCCTGTCTCAAAAACAGAAAGAAAGGGGGGAGGGGGAGGGAGGGAAGGAGGGAGAGGGAGAAAACACAAGAGGGAAAAAATGCAAGAGGAAAAAGCAAAGAGTGTACATTTCCCTCTCTCCCTTCCCGGCCTGGCCCGGCCTTACACTCAGACCCTGGAACCCTGCCCTCCCCTCCTGCTCTTCTCCGCGGACCCCTCCCCTGACCGGCCAGAGGCGCTGCTGCTCTCCAAGCTCGATTCTTGACCCTCTTTTGTCTCTTGGGAAATTCCACCCACTCTGTCCCAGCGGCTGCTGCTCTCAGTGACTCTGCCGACCCCGGGGTCTCATCGTGTACCCCAGGCTGGCCTTGAACTCATGGCCATCCTCCTGGCTCAGCCTCCCAGGTTCTGGGACGACAGGCCCCTGCCTCCCCTTCTGACTCCATCTCCCCGCTGCAGTCCCTGAGCACGTCTGAACAGTTGGATCCTGGTTCTTTCGCCACAAGTTTCCCTGTAGCAGCGGCTCCTCCAGCTGGGCAAGGTGGTCCACACCTGTCCTTCCAGCACTCAGGAGGCTGAGGCAGGAGGGTCACCTTGTGTTCACAGCGAGACTGATGAGACAGGATTTTTCCTACATATCCTAGGCTGGCCTCAAACTTGCAGTGATCCTCCTGCCTCAGCCTCCCGAGTGCTGGAAGGACAGGTGTGTGCCACCCTGCCAGGCTCGCTCACTCTCCCTTCCTTCTTGCCTTCCTTCCTTTCTTCCCATTACTAGAAGACTTTCATACTGAGTTACATCCCTGGCCTTTTTGCTATTTTGCCTAGGCTCAGGTGGAACTTGCAGTGATCTTCCTGCCTCAGCCTCTCAAGTACTCCAATGTTAAATCATTGACTTTTAATCACAACGCCCGGTTATGTAAGAGGCTGACATGGGGGAAGCTGGCTGAAGGGCAGTGGGAACTCTCTCTGCTGTCTTTGCAAACCTTCCGCAAAGCTAAAATTAACTCCAAATAAAAACCAGATCACTGAAAACAAAGAAGTAAGGCAGGGGCTGGTGCCGGCACCGCTCGCTGGTTTCGTCCGGTGTGGGGCGTCAGGAGCAGGTGGTTACCGGGACTTGGGCTGGCCGGGGAGAGCCCAGTGTGGTGCCATCATCCCAGAGGGGGGCACAGCTGTGCTCTGCTCTCCTGGCTGAAGGATCCAGGCAGGGATGGCCCCAAACCATGGTGCCCAGCCTCCTGACTGCACAGTACAGTAATTCCTTCCAGCCAGTCAAGTGTCGTGGTGGTGTACGCCTGTAACCCCAGCCCTCAGAGGGCTGAGGCAGGAGGATCTCAAATTACCCAGCCTGGGCAATTTAGTGAGACCTTGTCTCAAAAAAAAAAAAAAAAAAAAAAAAAGGTGGGCGTGGTGGCTCATGCCTGTAATCCCAGCACTTGGGAAGCAGAGGCAGGAGGATTGCTGAGTTCCAGGCTTGCCTGGGCTACATAGTGAGCTCAGAGCCAGCCTGAACTACAAAGCGAGACCCTGTCTCCAAAAAAGAAAAAAAAAAAGCCAACAACAACAACAACAAAAACAAAACCAAAAGGGCTGAGGATGTAATTTAGTGTGAAAGCTTTGGGTCTGAACCGCAGCACCAGGAAAAAACTCCTTTCAGTGGAGCTGAGCTCTCTGTCTGCCGTTCTGCGGCTCCTTGTTGGGGGGTGAGGGCAAAAAATCAGCGTCCAGGAGAAGGGCTCGCCTCGAACTCACAGCGACCTGCCTCCCGATGCTGGGTGACAGGCGTGAACCGCCGCGCCCGGGACTGTGGTGCGTGCCACCAGGGGACTCAGGACCTTGCGCTTGCCAGGCAGAAGCTGGGACCACTGAGCTGAATCCCAGCCCACCTGGGCCCTCTGCCCACTGAAACCTCCCCGGGTGCTTAAATATCACCCGCTTCCTTCTTCACTGAGAATGAGGAAAAGTTCATGACTTTTTTTCTGTACCGAGCACTGATCTCACAGCTACACCCCCGGGCCATTTGTTTATGTATGAGGCAGAATCTCACCTAGTCATCTGGTGGTCCATGCTGAGCTCAAACTTGGGATCCTTCTGCCTCGGCATCCCAGAGTGCTGAGCTGACACCTGTGCCCCACCGCCCCCAGTTGGAACAAGAAAAATTACGTGTTTTGTTTTGTTTATCGAGACAGCATCTGATCTGAAACTGAAAATCCTCCTGCCTCAGCCTCCTGAGTGCTGGAATTCCGGGAATGCACCACTACCCCCAGCTAAGAAAAGTCCTTCAGGACTGGACGGGGCGGCGATGGACCCAGCGGGCAGTGAAAAGGACCAACACGTACTGCGGCAGCTCCCAGCGACGACGGACTGTCACGCACGGCAAAAACGGGCTAGTAAGTTTTTAAATGTTTCCAAGGCGGGACCCGGGCCTCTCTCCGGCCTCGCCCAGCCCGCGGTGCCCTCCCGCGTTCGCGCTGCCCCTGCGCTGGCCCCGGCCCCGCGCGGCCTCCGCACCTGCCTGCGCCCGGCTTCACTGCCAGGGGTGCGCTCTCCGCGCCCACCGCGAGCCCTGACTCTCGGACCGATCGTGGCCGCCGGGGCGATCTCAGTGAGCGATCGGCGGCTGCAGGACTCCAGGGGCGGGGACAGACCCCGGCTCGGCCCGGCTCGTCCAGAACGGCTTTTTCCTTCAGGGACCTGTAGGCGGGGGCGGGGGCGCTGGAGACGTAGCTCGGGACCTTTGCACTGAGTTACAGCCTCACGCCTTTTTTTATTTTTATTTTTTATTTTGAATCAAGGTCTTGCTAAATTGCCCAGGTAGGACTTGAGAGTGAGATCATTCTGCCTCAGCCTCCGGAGAGCCGGCATTACAGGTGTGCACCGGCAGGCCCGGCTTGTGGCCTCTCCATCCCCTGCCACCCCGTGCCAGGGCTCAGCGGACACTCTCCTCAGGGTCTCCGAGCGGGCGGCGGTGGGCACACGGAGGTGGCACCGCCGCACAGACTCGTGACAACGCGTTCCGAGGCCGGCCTCACTCACGCTGCGCCCGCGGAGGTGACCGGGGACCGGCTTCCGGGGACCAGGACGCCGGGCCGGGCCGGGCGCAGGCGGTGGGCGCAGGGCTCGGCCTCAGCTCACCGCGCAGCTGCCCTTCTCCCTGAAGGGGTTCTTGTCCTCCGGGACGCCTCTGAGGAGGGGGTCGCTCCCCGCCTGGGCCTCCGCGTAGTCCCTGAGCGCCTTCCCCGTCCGGGAGATCTGCGCAGGCGCGGAGGAGAGTCACGGCCTCGCCCCAGGGGACGGACGGACGGACGGACCGACGGCCGAGTCCCCGCTCCGTGCTCACACCTGACCCTGCCTCTTTTTGCTGGCTTGAGGCAGGGTCTCCAGATGGAGCCCAGGCTGGCCCGGGACACAGGCTGCGCCTCCTGCCTCAGCCTCCGGCCCTGTGCGCACCGCCGGCTCCTTGGCCACCCCGCCCTCCCCACGCTTGAACCCCAGCTCCGCGGCGACTCACCGGAGCCCTCGGCGTCCGCACCTCCCGCCTCAGCTGCTCCACCTCCATCCGCAGCAGCTCCTTCTCGCCGAGCTCCTGGGCCATGGCGCCGGGGAGGCCTGGGCGGGAATCCGGGTGTCAGCTCCCCCAGGCCCGAGTCCCAGGTCCCACTGGGCTTCACTGTGCCCGCGGCCGAGGTGTAGGCTGGCAGGACGGATGTGTCCAGGCTGAAGGGTGGGCACAGTTTTTGCCCTTAGCCGGACATGGAGGACATGTGTCATCCCAGCACTCAGGAGGCTGAGGCCGGAGGGTGCCATGAGTTCAAGGTCAGCCTGGGCTCCAGAGGGAATCG
>PVIC010059137.1:0-10197 GCA_004025085.1 Thryonomys swinderianus | reverse complement strand
TTTTTTTTTTTTTTTTTGAGACAGGGTCTCACTTTGTAGTTGAGGCTGGCCCTGAGCTCACTATGTAGCCCAGGCAAGCCTGGAACGCAGCAATCCTCCTGTCTCTGCCTCCCGAGTACTGGGATTACAGGAGTGAGCCACCACGCCTGGCTACTTTTTTGACATAGGGAAAGAGTAGTACACTACTAATGAGTCTATTGTTAAGTCCCTGATATATGGATGTTTTGATGTATATTTTAAAAAGTTATTCTGCAGAATATCCCATATGCAGAGGTAAACACTGTGTTGAAATTGGTTTTTATGATACCTTTATGTTCTTTATAAGTTCAGTATCAGTGGTATAAATTCAATATCAACTCAAATCAGCCCAAACTGTTCTTTCTTTTGCATGGGCTTCTCTCTGTGGATATGTGGGGATTCCTAGTGTAGGCCTCTTTGTCTCCCTTTTGCATTTGAAATGCTCCACATTGCTAATTCCTGTAGATCTCCTCCACCCATGCTTCACCTGAATTTGTAGTTTATGAGTAAATCCATTCTAGTGTTATTGCCCTATTAATGGATATTCTTCCTTCTGTAGATTTAGTATAACAAATAATGTGGCAAGGAGCATTGTGATGAGTTTCCTAGTACTCATATGTTATCTCTCAGGTTGTGCATCAATAATGTAGTTCCTGGACTTAATGTAGAAAAACATCCACTTAGCCAGACGTTTGTGAGGTGCTGTGATACTGCTCTCTAGTGGCACACATTCGCCAGTGACGTTTGCCATTTCACTTTGCCCCAGTCATGTTTATTTTATATTTTTTATTTATTTATTTATTTATGTATGTATGTATGTATTTTGAGACAGGGTCTCACTTTTGTAGTTCAGGATGGCTCTGAGCTCACTATGTAACGCAGGCAAGCCTCAAACTCAGCAATCCTCCTGCCTCTGCCTCCCGAGTGCTGGGATTACAGGCGTGAGCCACCACACCCGGCACTGTGGTATGTGGTGTTGATTGTTGCTGGGCATGTCTCCACGCCCAGCATTATATTTGGTTACCGGGGATCGAACTCAGAACCTTTCGCTTGCGAGGCAGGCACCGGAACCACTGAGCTAACCCTCCGGCCCAGTCATGTTTATTTTTGTCTTTCACTGAGCGTATTGCTACATTTTAGGAATACATTATGATCACATTCCTCAGTGAGAATTTGTACCTGTATGTAATATATCTTAATTCATATTTTCCCATTCCTTCACCCTCCCTTTAACACCTTCTACCCCCTAATACACATATGCTTTCTTTCTTTTTTCCTTTTACAATCAAATTTTTTCTTTCCTTTCTAGGTGAGGTCTGTGTTCCTGGTTCAAACATGGCTTCTGGCATCTGACAAACTGGGATGCAGTACTGGCTATGGTAGTACCTGAGTGGACATAAGTCATTTATTTAACCTCCCTGAGTCCCACTTCCCCACCCAAACTTCTCTGTGTTTAATATGGACATAGTTGTTTCTTAACTTCTATAACATTGCTATATTTCTTAGAGTTTTGGGAAATGTAATAAAAAGAGAAACACACGTTAACTATATTACATAGGAAATTCCATGCCAGTTCTGACCTACGCAGTGTAATGCAGTTAGGGCAGAAAAAAAATCTTCACAGTTTCCATTGAATAGCTGTGCCTCTTTGGTATTCTGTTGGGGTTCTCTGTGCTCACAGTACAGGTGTCCAGAACCCGGGGCTGTGGGAACTGCTTGTAGTTACAGGCAGAAATTACTATGTCCTTACATAGGGGAAACCAGAATGCAAGTCAGGAGCTCTTCCTCTATCTTGTCCCCTGAGCCACCCCAGCGTGAGCTCCTGCCAGCTCTACCTTGCTCCAACACACTCAGTCACAGAACATCTGCTTCTCTTTGCACTTCTAGTGGCCCAGGCATAGAGCAGTCATGGCAAGCACTGGTCCAGGTCCAGGTCCAGATCTTTGTGGAACTGATGGCGATCTCTGCAGGGCCTCACTGACACAGAAGAAGGGGAGACAGCACTGGAAGCATCAGAGACTCCTCAAACAGCAACAATTCCATAGGCAGAGCTATTGAGAGGGAGGGGATACTGAACCTAGCCTCAAGGGAATGAAGATGTGAAGGCCTCCTCGGGGAACAGAAGGGGTTTTGAAATGAAATTCTGGACATACCGTGGTCTGAGTTTATCCCAGCCTAGGTCTGATTGCAGAATTGTTTGCTTCCTTGTGATGCGACAGGAGATTTCAGGAGTCTGTGTGAGAGCAGAGCCTTGCCTGAAGCTGGTCCAAATTGTGCTTTGTATTAGCAGGTCACCAACATTTTGATGCAAATTAAGGTGGCAAGTGCCAAGATACCACTTTTATTTTATTTTGGTGGGAGTAGGAGACACTCTTAAACCTTGCCTGCTCCAGGTATCCTTGGATATAACCCTCGGGGAGTGAAGGGTTCACATCTAATCTTTTGCTTCTCCAGCTCAGAGATCACAGGACGGTGGGGGTCACAAAGGGCAGTATGTGGAGGGGAACTTCATGGTCAGTAAAGAAATTAGGCCATTTAAGTCTAATGAGCAGCCAAGTAGGACCAGCAGCACCTCTATTCACAAAGACAGGGAGCAGTTGTCTACTAGGACTGAAGGCAGGAGTTATATATAGTTAGGAATCCCACAGGAACAAATTCTGGAGAGTAGGGATAAATACATGGGAACTACAGGTATGCTGAATAATGGATACAAGTTATTTTAAGATGAGACCAAAAAAAGGGTATCATCAAGTCTACTTCCACTTGGGGTTCCTGGATCTCCTTTTCCACAGAGTTGTGGGGAAAGGTCCCTCCCATCCTCAATTGTAACCTCTCCAAAGAGAAAGAGGCAACTCCTGGAGCAAATCTCCAGACATTTGAAAGCTCCAGTATTTCCCATTGAGCAATGAAATTTTCAGACTTGTATTCACTAAGCTTCTTTCGAAACACCTGGCAAAGTTGACATATAGTTAGCAGTAATCAAACCATTAGAAACTGGCTGAGGAGACATGCCAAAGAAAGTGGTGTTTAAGCAGAGTGCTAATCAGCTTTTCATCACTGTAACGAAATCCCTGAGATAACTTTTAAGAGGGAAGGTTTATTTTATCTATGGTTTCAGAAGTGTCAGTCTATGATTACTTGGCTCTCTTACTTTGGGCCTGCAGTGGCACAGGGTATTATGGTAGGAGCATGTCAGAGAGGAACAGGCCATAAGAGGAATAGGCCAAAGAAAGACACAGAAGTAAGGACAGAGTCCCAAGTCCTCTTCAAGGACACACCTCCAATCATTTAACTTCCTTCCACTAGGCCCCTCATCCTAAAGGTTCCAACATTTACTAATAGTGTCACTATCTTTGGGACCAGTTCTTCAAAAGAAACTTTGAGGAGCACTTAACATCCAAACTACAGTAAGCTGAGGCTAGAATCCAAGGAGCTGTTACCTAAGAGAAAAGGGAGATACAGAGCTAATTGGAGACTAGCCAAATATACCAGGAAGGATATACCTTATGATTTCATTTCCCCCCTTGGGAAATTCAGTGTAGAACCAAACAACTGCGAGAAAGAATAAAAGCACATACATTCACACACAAATATACAACACACATTTTAAGTAGGTATTAGCCATTAACTAGAGAGAGACTTTACTTTTTAGCTTTGTGTTACTATAACAAAATACCAAGATAATATATTTATAAGAACTAAAAACTTATTGTGGCTTATACCTTTAGAAGTTTCAGTACCAGATGGGGCAGATTCTGCTTTAGGCTTCTGGTGGGGGTCTGGATGATAACAATGGGAAATGTGTGATGGACCAGAGTATTCATCTCATGATCCAAGATGTGAAAAGGAAGGAGAAGAGATTGTTTTCCTACAGTACACTTCAAGGGCTTGTACACAATAATTAAGACTTCATCTTAGCCTCCATCTCCTAAAACAGTAATGGCAAATGTTTCAGAGCTTTCATTAACAAAAGTTTGTTGGAGTACATGTGCTATAGGTTTTGGAGCACTGTGCTAAATGTTTCACCATCTCCTGATAGCATTACATTGGGGACAAAGCCTTTAACACATGGGCTTTTGGGGGTATTCATCCAGCCCATAGCAAGGCAGATGCACAACTGTGAATCAATTTACTATTTACACTGGATATTTTGGCTACCTGTGGGCCTTTGAGGGTATTTTATAGATGGATGATAAGAATGATTTCACTTTTTGTATATTCATGTTTAGTATTTAATATTTTATGATTTGGTCAGTATTAAAAGACATGCTTAAAAGAATCTGATCAATTGACAGAAAGAGGTCACATATATTGACTGTCCCAGTATGTTCAGGCTCCTCTAGCAGACTACCTTAGTATGTACAATTTATAAATAATGGCAATATATTTCTTACAGTTGTGGAAGCACTGCTCTCAGAATTCCAAAATCAAGTGCTAATATACTTTGTGTCTGGTAGTGATTTTCTCTCTGCTTCACATGCTGCCTCTGCTGCATCCTGACATAGAAAACAATTATATACAGTGGAGTACTACTCAGTCAAAAAGAAGGAAAACTGAGATATCTCCAAGTAAATGGGTGCATTTTGACACCATACTCTTAAGTGAAATAAGCCAAACACACATGTGTAAAGATCACATTATTTCTCTAGTGTGAAAAATTGAAAGTGTAAATAAGAACAAAAATGTGTACTAAATATTATGAAATAGGAAGAAAATGCTCAAATGGAAAGGGGAAATAGGGATGGGAAGGAAAGAAAAGAAGAAAATAAGAAAAAAGGAAAAGATGGAAACAAAGCATTTGTAAATAAGGATGGAAAGAAGGGTTAGGGGAATGGGAAAAAAGGAAGAATTAAGATATATCATATACAGGTAAAAAAAATTCCCTATGATGAATGCAATCACTACATATATCTAAAATGCACCAATATACTTAATGAGTTAAAAATAAAAGAACCTTGGGCATTTATTATGCACCTATAACTTTGAACATTTTTCAATTTTCTGAAAAATATATTACCCCCCCCCAAATCCCAAATAAAACAAAGAATGGATGAGCCAATAGCTCTATTCCCAAGAAAAGTCCACAGCTGGTATAAAAATTTTAAAAAGAGGGCCGGAGCGTTAGCTCGGTGGTTCCGGCACCTGCCTCGCAAGCACAAGGTCCCGAGTTCGATCCCCGGTAACCACATATAATGCTGAGCGTGGAGACACGCCCACCAACAATCAACACTGCATACTGCAATGCCGGACGCGGTGGCTCAAGCCTGTAATCCCAGCACTCAGGAGGCAGAGACAGGAGGATTGCTGAGTTCGCGGCGGCTTGCCTGGGCACCATAGTGAGCTCAGGGCCAGCCTGAACTACAAAAGCGAGACCCTGTCTCAAAAGCAAAAAAAAAAAAAAAAAAAAAAAGAAAAAAAATTAAAAAGAAAACCAAAAATAGCTGATATGAAACAAAAATAATGGTATGGGGCTTTTTCCTGAGAGTGACTATTTCATGGTAGGATGGGGCTGGAGGAGAATCCTAGAGCAGTGTCTTCCATGTTGCCAGTGAGACTTAATAAGGTGACATTTGGGGAAAGCACTGATCATGTGGGGTTGAATCATGAAACAGCTATACTAAAGGTTCACTCCGGGAATGAAGTGTTATCCTACCACAGTGACCAGGTGGGAGACAGCCACAAGAGACAGACTGGAAGAGGGTAAAGATAAGGTATAGATTCTACTAGATGCCCTGAGAAGTTCAAGCTCAGGCCTGTAAGGACACAGCCCGTGTCCTGTGGTGGAAGGTCAGATTTAGAAGGTTTCACTGTCAGAGGCAGCTGGACAGTAAGGTGATGGCAGTGAGCCCGGTGTTCTGCTTGAGTACCTACTCCACTGCCTGGATGCAGAGGAAACCAGTGGTATGATTGCTTCCCTTTGTGTGAATCTGAGTGGGAATGATTATTGGTTTGAATACTTACTACAGACAGCAGTTAATAAATAGGAGAACCCTTCATACAGAAAGGTCATCTCACAAACTCACAGGCTATAAAGTGGGGCAGAGAAGGCTGTGATTTGCTGGATTAGAAAGACTGCAGGTACTGGAAATAAACCTCTCATGTGGAAATACATGGGAATTTTTTTTTCATCCACTTTTTTTTTTCCTCTACTGAGTTTTTTTTTTGGGGGGGGTAGTTGTGTTTGAAATTCATTTTAGATTTTCTTTTTCCTTGTTTAATTACTATTGTCTGTTTATTTGTTTTCTTGGACTTTCTTTTTCTCTCTTCTTGCTTCTTTTATTGTCTCCTTATTATTATTTTCTTTTTTCCCTATATTTGCTCTATACTTATTACTTATCATTTTCTTTTTTAACTTTTTCTGTTACTTTTATCAAATACTACTAACTACATGCACAACCTAATTCTGGCTGCCATTTCTGAATACCACTATGCTTAAAAGTATAATCATTAAGCTTTATTAACTTAATGATAGTTAAATATATTTTACTATGTTTAAACACATCTCCCTAATGGAGGTAAAATTGCTCTATTGTGCAGGTATTTACTGTAGATAAATATCTATGTATTTTTGTATTTATACCATAACTAAAGATCTCTTTTCTATTGTTGAGAATGATACATTATTAGTTCTTCGAGTTTCTAGTATTCAGTTTTTATTTACTGTTGAGTATTTTACTACTTTAGGCAAGGTGACATAGTTGCTACTATCTCATAACAATACACTTGAACATAATCCACTTGAATCAAATGGATTCATTAGGACAATTGTGGAAAATGCCATGAAAGTTGAAATGAGGCATATAGAACTCCAAATAGCCATGATATAAAAATTCTACACCTAGGCATGTAATTATCAAGCTTCCAGAAATTCAACCAAAGAATGAAATACTGAAAGCAGTTAGAGAAAAGAAAAACAATGCAAAGAGAAGCCCATCAGGATCACAGAAGACTTTTCAATGCAAACATTCAAGGCAAGCAAAGCCTGGAGTGAAGTACTTCAACCTTGAAGGAAAACAATATCCAACTTAAGTTGATGTATCCTGCAAAACTATCTTTCAAAACTGATGGAGAAATAAGATACTTCCATGACCAAGCAGACCTGAAAAACTTCACAAATATAAAATCTGTACTCCAAAATATTCTAAAGAATATCTTTGGAAAAAATACAGTGACAGTTGCAAACCCATGACACCCACCAGAGTGAATCCATTGAACAAGGCAGGAAACTGAATGGAAAAGGGCAAAAGCAAAGAATAAAAGAGCCCCAAACAGGAAAACATCATGACAGGTATAAATCAGTTCATAGGAGTCATAGCTAATAACAGCGATGGGCTCATTGCACCAATTAAAAGACACAGACTGTCAAAATGAATTAGGAACAAGATCCTACAATGTGCTGCATACCAGAAACATGCCTAATTCAGAAAGAAAGTCATAGACTGAAAGTAAAAGGATGGAAAACAATTCTCCATAGGCAGGAAACTCCAAAAAAGCAGGAATAGCTATCCTACTTGCAGACAAAATAGATTTCAAACCAAAACTGATTAAAACAGACAGAGAAGGACACTACATCCTTGTATAGGGAACAGTCCGAGAGAAAAATATGACATTTATAAGTATTTTTGCACCAAATTCTAATGTCCCAAATTACATAAAACAAGTATTAATGGACATGAAAAGTCAGATAAACCCTAATACAATAGTAGTAAGAGACTTCAGTATCCCACTATCACAACTACACAGGTCGACTGGACAGAAAATCAGTAATGAAACATTTCACCTGAAATGAACTTTTGAACAAATGCACTTAATAGAGGCCTATGGTGTATTTCTCCCCACAAAGTCAGAATATACATTCTTCTCAGCTGATCATGGGTTATCCTTGAAAACAGACCATATGCTAGTTCATAGACAACGTTTAAGTAAATGCAAAGGAATTGAAATTATCCCCTGTATACTGTCAGATGGTAGTGCATTGATATTGGAGCTGAATAGCAAAAGAAATGTCAAGATCCTCAAAAACACTTGGAAATTGAACATCACTCTGCTGAACAACCAGTGGATCACAGAAGAAACTACACAGTTTTTACGATAAATGATAACCCTAGTACAACTTACAGGAATTTATGGAACACAATAAAAGCAGTTTTAAGAGAGAAATTCATAGCAGTGAATGCCTACACCAGGAAAACACAGCAAGCTCAAATAAACAATCTAATGAGGAAACTCAAGCTACTAGAAAAAAGAGGAACAAGACAAACCCCAAGATCATGCTAGGGAAGAAATTATAAGGATCACAGCAGAAATTAATGCAACAAAGACTAAGAGAATGATACAGAAAATAAATGAAACAAAGGATTGGTTTTTTGAAAAGGTAAACAAAATTGACAGACCCTTAGCCAACATTATCAAACAAAGGATGGAAAAGGCTCAAATCCATGCTATTAGGAATGAAAAGGGGGCAGTCACTACAAATCCAGCAGAAGTCCAGAGGATAATGAACACCTTCTTTGAAAATTTGTACTCCAGTAAGATGGAAAACATAGAAGAAATGGACAGATTTCTAGACATATATTAACTTCCAAAGTTGAATGAAGACATAAAAATTTTAAACAGCCCAATATCAATCTGTGAAATTGAAAATGTAATTTTAAAAAACCTACTAACAAAGAAAAGGTTTTGGTCCTGATGGTTTTACTGCTGAATTTTATAACATTTAAAGAAGAGTTAATGACACTACTTCTCAAACTCTTTAAAGAAATTGAAAGGGAAGCAGTACTCCCAAATTCATTCCTGGAAGCAAGCATTACATTATTCCAAAAGCAGAGAAAGACTCAACCAAAACAAAGCCAAACTATATCCCAGTCTCCCTAATGAACATTGATGCAAAAATCCTCAGCGAGATATTAGCAAACAGAATACAGAGAATCAGCAAGAGGATCATACACTTTGACCAAGTTGGATTCATCCCAGGGATGCAAGGATGGCTCAACATACGTAAATCAATCAATAAATGTAACACACTACATAAACAGACTGAGACTCATGGACCAAAATCATATGGTCACCTCAATAGATGCAGAAAAAGTATTTGACAAAATCCAACACCCATTCATAATCAAAACCCTACAGAAAATCAGAATACATGAACTTTACCTCAGAATAATAAAAGTTATGAGAAACCAACAGCCAGCATCATACTTCAAGGTGAAAAGCTGAAAACTTTCACACTATGATCAGGAACAAGACAAGGATGTCCAGTATCACCACTCCTGTTCAATACAGTGCTGGAAACATTAGCCACAGCAATTAAACAAGAGAAAGAAATTAAAGGAAAAAGATGGGTAAGGAAGAAGTTAAACTGTCATTATTTTCTAATGACATAGTACTCTATATAGAAGATCCTAAAAACTTGGGCAAAAGACTGCTAGACTTAATTACCAGATTTAGTATCATAGCTGGATGCAACACTCAAAAATTAATAGCCTTTGTATAAATGAATGGCAGACTCACTGAAAGAGAAATTAGGGAATCAGTTCCTTTCACAATAATGAAATTGAAAAAATGACATATCTAGGAATCAGTCTAACAAAGACGTAAAAGACCTCTACTCTGAAAATGTCAGCACTCTAAAAAAGGAGATTGAAAAGGATATCAGAAAATAGAAAGACATCCTTTGTTCCTGGGTAAGAACAACCAATATCAACAAAATGGATATACTCCAACAACTACTATACAGATTCAATGCAATCCTGATTGAAATCCCAACAGCATATTATACAGATCTAGAAAGAATGATCCAAAAATTCATCTGGAACCACAAAAATCCTAAAAATAGCAAAAGCAATTCCAGGCAACGAGGACCTGGCAGGAGGTTATCACGATCTCCAGTTTAAAACTATACTACAAAGTCACTGTGATAAAAACAGCATTGTACTGGACTGGAGGGTTAGCTCAGTGGTTCCGGCGCCTGCCTTGCAAGTGCAAGGTCCTGAGTTCGATCCCGGTAACCACATACAATGCTTGGCTTGGAGACTCACGCCTACCAACAATCAATACCACATACCACAGTGCTGGGCGTGGTGGCTCATGCCTGTAATCCCAGCACTCGGGAGGCAGAGACAGGAGGATTGCTGAGTTCAAAGCTTGCCTAGGCTACATAGTGAGCTCAGAGCCAGC
>PVIC010059136.1:0-10212 GCA_004025085.1 Thryonomys swinderianus | reverse complement strand
AAAAAAAAAAAAAAAAAGCTTTTCAGGGCTCATCCATTCTGTCCCCCACCCCTTCTTCTTTTCTGGAAACTGAGGACTGGAAAGGGTGCCCCACAACTCTGAGGAAGGGTGTGAAGCCCTGCTCCTTCCCCAGCCTGCCCATGTTCAGAAGGGAGGGGAAAGTTTTGGCTTTTCTTTGGAAGCAGCAGTGGCTGGAGCATCAGGCCAGCACCAGGTTGGCCCCTCAGTAAACTTGCCCTTCATCTGTCTCTCAGTCCCGTTTCTATTTTCTCCTCAGTCTGGCCTGTGAAAGCACTTCAGGATTCCCTCCTGGGCCCTTGGCAGTGTTCTTCTGAGGAGAACTCTGCTTAGGTGCCTTTCTCTTGATGGGGAACTGGGTAGGGGGCCGTGTCTCCACTGGCATGTTGGTACTGTGCGGTATGCACATTTCCCCAGCTTTAGAATCTTTCTAGTGGAGTCTGGGGCCGCTTGGCCTTTTCTCCCCTGGACATTCTGGGGTAAGTTACTTCCAGAATTTAGACGGCAACTTTTGTCAGGCCTTCCTACACTCTCGAGGAAGCCTTCCAGAAAAAGTAGTGTTCTTGTGACTCCGGTGTAGTCCCTCTCCAAGGAGAAGGCCATGGGAGACTACAGGAAATCCAACTGGGTATAAAATAAATATTAGCCAGTGGGCCATTGTTTAAAAGGTGATGACAACCTGCATTATTCAGAGCTAGAAGTTTTTGCTTCTTAAAATCTCATGCCAAATAGACACGAGCTCTGCTTTTCATTTCTGTCTTTTGCCTTTCTTTTCCTCTGAACCCTTACGAAGTTATTTCACCTTTTCAGTTTTCTTTATTTGAAAAATAAGTGAACTGGAGTCAATATATTAAATGCCAAATACCCTTTATCTGTACGAGTTCTCAGCAAAACACCACCAAAAAAATGATTTGAAAAGCTGTAAGAATCTCGATGAGATAGATAGCTTGCTAGCTAGCTAGCTAGCTAGCTAGCTAATTTGGAGAGCAGGAAATAAAATCTTATTCGAACAGCAGCAGCGACATCTAGTGATCATAATGCTCAATTGTAGCAGTGAAAGTTCAGAGCATGAACAGAGAGCTATCAATGGTGATTAATAATAAAGTTTAGCAGTTTCGCAGACCATGTTTTTGGTATTAAAGAGTATTTACCTAAATTTAGATTATAGTTTTATTTTATAGGAAATAAACTATTTAACTACCTCAAGTGTGTGCACAGAAGGCAATTAAAATGTGTCAAAGCATTCTTCTGATGTTTTAACTTCCATGCCAAGAAACTAGTTCTAACAATGATATGTGGGTTTAACTCTGCTTAATTAATTTTATAAACGATCCCTGAGGGTTGAGGGGCGGTTTAGCAGAGGAGCATTTGCCCAGCACATACTAGGTACAGTATTTCATCCCACCATGCCAAAACAAAACGAGTGGTCGTTAAATGTAACGCTACACAAATTCTTTGAAAAGCTAAAAATGGTGGAAATGTCTGACATTTCTTTGCATCTAAACCATTCATTGATTTGAGATTGCTACCTCGTCAAAATCGGAGATCTCACCGAGAGTAGCACTGATATAAATAACTATATCTACGCCCCCTCTACGTAGACTTTGCTCACAATATTTTGAAATTCAAATAAATAGAGTTCCTACGCCTGGATAAACTCTGTCTCACCCTTTAGCAGGAAAGATTATGGGTCCAGTTTGCACACAGGTGTGGTACGAGCAAAGGAGGCTACAGAGTACAGGACTTTGGAATAACAACGTTCCCATCGGAGTGGCATTTAACATTTTATACCAGGCGAGCAGGGGAATCCACGGCCTTCTTTGTGGCTCCGTGGCTGCCCATGTGAGTGGATGTAGTGCGGATAACCATTTGCTGAAACATGAGGGTGTTTAATTTCCCATTCGAAGAGTAGCTGATGACTCCTGGTGCACATGGATCTGTGTGTTGTACCTTTGAGGTGCACATTCTGTGCGCGCAACAGAACAGCACTGCATGCTTTCACCAAATACCCATCTTATTTGACCGTGGAACTGGTCAGGTGGCAGGCTGACCAGCTGGTTCTAGAGTGAGATGAGTGGATTAGTTGTAAATACCTGGAAACCAGTCAGCTGGTCACATGACTTTTTTAGACCTTAGTTTGTACACAAAGCGAGGAGGTTGAGTCTTTCCGCTGTTGAGTTGCTCAAGAGATCTGTGAGTCAGTAAATCACTGGCCTTCATTGGACAAGACCCTCTTCTGGCCCCGCCGTGTTATCTGCAACTCTCCACTGCCAGTTCTGAGCACGTGGTGGTTGATCAGCAGTAAGAAGAGAGAATCCTTCTTTTTCTCCATGCTCAGCTGTCTCCCCCTTTTGCTGTGTTAAAAACAATAACCAGGATCTTACACTCCAGAGTCACCATTTAGTGACTCATTGGCATGCGCTCAGCAATCTCATTCTGTCCATCCAGAAAAATCGCCATGTGAGAAAAGGATGGGACCAAACACAAAGCAGAGGCAGCTGTATTTGAGTTTGTCTAGCATGTCCCTATCTTCTCATGGTGATGATTAATTATTATTATTAATATTTTAGGAACTGCAGCCAAAGTATTCTGGCTGCAAATAGACTACATTTTCTCCCTGCTTCTGTGCTCCTGTGAATAAATTCTTTTGAGGTGGCAAAAAAAATCAAGAATCTTATAAAAAAAATAAGTCTCCAAGTCGTGTCTCACCCATGATGCAATGTGCCCGGCATTTAGTAGAAGCCACAGTAAAGCTGAAGACGTGCATGAGGAAAATCATTTCTATGCTGACTTAGACTGATAGAAGGAAGAGGCTTCATTGTGCAGCAAGTTCTGAACCTACCGCAGGTTTCTTTTGCAGATGCCTTTCTGTGGATCCCTAGATATCTCTCTGCTTTTCCTACTTCTTGGTCTTGTAATTAAAATATTCACATTTGTACAGGTTGAGTGTTTCTTATCCAAAGTGCTCAGGGTCACAAGTGGCTAAGGTTAGGTATATCTTCCCCAATTCTGGAACATTTACATGGACTTTATTAGCTGAGCATGATTACTCCAAAGTCTCAAATCCAAAATGCTCCCTAATCCAAAACATTTAGCTTAGATTCTTAGCACCCAAAACATTTCAGATTTGGGAGCATTTTGGATCTCAGATTTTTTTCTTGGGAGCTTAAACAGGTTGAAAATGAACAAGGCACATTTGCTTCAGTGGTTCTTTATAGACCCCATAGAGACAAGTATTATTTTATCTTAGAATGGTGGAAACTGACCCGAAGAGAGCAAATTTCTTGCTTAAAGTAACACCATTGGGAAGAAACAGGAAAGACTGTGAATCCTGGCTTTGCTAGGGCAGCAAGTTGTGTTTGGTCACGGTGAGGCTGCACCCTCTGTGCAGGACCAGAAGTGCTGGCTCGCTTAATAGGCTTTGCGAGATCCCCCTGTCCATACGGAATTTGAGAAGTCTTAACACTTAAGATTCTTGAGACTCCTTAAAACACGACAGAACAACCAGATGTGGTGGCTCACGCCTATCACCCCAGCACTCGGGAGGCAGAGGCAGGAGGATTGCTGAGTTTGAGGCCGGCCTGGGCTATATAGTGAGCTCAGGGCCAGCCTGGACTACAAAGTGAGACCCTGTCTCTAAAGCAAACAAACAAATAAACCAAAAATAGGACAGAGTCTGTGCTTGTTACTTTTTTTCCCCCAACATGATTGTCTCCCCTCAATGCAATTAATTTTACATTATTTCCACAGAAGGGACAATTTTTTTTTTTTTGAGACAGGGTCTCGCTTTGTAGTTCAGGCTGGCCCTGAGCTCCCTATGTAGCCCAGGCAAGCCTCGGACTCAGCAATCCTCCTGTCTCTGCCTCCTCAGTGCTGGGATTATGGGCTTGAGCCACCAAACCCGGCATTTGTATTATGTGGTGCTGATTAACGGTGCGTGTGAGTCACCACAACCGGTATTGTTGTATGTGGTTACTGGGATCAAACCAGGGATCTTGCGGTTGCCAGGCAGGCGCTGGAACCACTGAGCTAAATCTTTGGCCCAGAAGGGACAATTTTTCAAAATAAAGTGTACTCCAAACATCTTTGCTAGTGAGCACAGAAGCCCACACCGTGGAGCCGGAGGGAGCCTAAGGCATCATTGAATTTAGCGTCTCTGGGGAAAGAAGACCAGTTGAATCAAAGCATCCTGTGAACTGGTGAACCTGGTTTATTCTGAGTATCCGGGTGCCATTTTCTGCTTATGTCCTTGTCTCGGCATCTTGCATTCATTTTAGTTGTTGCTCTCTTCTTCCTGGCCACCCTACAGTCTGGTTTTCTAAACTCACACTGCATCTTCACGAGCGAGCTGTGGCTGCAGCTAATCGCCTTAGTTCTCTGCTGAAAGTATCAGATTTTCTGGCAGGATTTTCTCCCAAGTGGCTCTTTGCTGCCCTCAACTGGTGGCCGGCGCTAGAAGCTCTGGCTTTCTACGTTCCGGCCAGGGCAGGTATCCTCCAATGAATGCAAAGCACCTGAGCCGGATTAAAAACCGTGTTTAAGGCTTTTATAGTACGGAAAAGAAAAAAAAAAATGTGGCCATTCTGTGTCCCCTTGTGCTCTTTTTCTCACTCCTGCATATTTCTTATGGCTTATTAAGGAGGATATCTGATTTTCCCTATTTTCAAGTGCTTATGTTAGGAGATAAAGAACTATTAAAGTATCAAGTTTAGATGTATTTCTGCTGACACATCCCTTGCGGAAATTTCTGACATTCTTGTATGTAACCTTAAGTAATATTAAACATTTCACTTTCAGCATCCTAAAGACAGACAAAATTATGTGAGGTCCAAAAATGACAAACTTTCTCATTTATTCAACACATGCCTGAGGCATATACTATACATCGGACCCTGTTTTCAGTGCTCACAATACAGTGTTGGATAAAGGAGGTTTAAAAACCATTTTCAATTAAGCATTGCACTTAGTTATTAAGCACCAGCATAAACATTTAGCTGTTAAAAAGTTTCCATCATTTAAGAGTTGAAGTATATATCTTTACACAGAAATTTTTTTCCCCACCACCAATTTTTCATTAAAATAGATATCTTTTAGAGAAAGAGTTTTTTTTTCTTGAATCACACAATGTGCTTTTTTGAAAGATAGTTGTCACACCTGGGTGAATTGTATTTCATGAAGCAATTTATGGAAAGGCCATAAATTGTTCTCTTGGTGAACCCACATGAGAAATCACATTCTCTACCACTGGCTTAGGAGGAAATAGAACATGCCTAAAAGTAGCTACAATGGACTCTTCTTTATGTACCAACATTAATCACTCATTTAAAAATGTTCTTGTATAATATTTCTGTTGTAGTTGTTGCTCTAACAATAAATGCTTCTGCTCTTCTAACATTAATTTTTAAAGGACTTTCCTAGACTCCTTAAGTACATTCTTTACACATTACCTCATTTTATCTCCTAACTATTATAGGCTGATTAGCCCTATTGTCCCCATTTTATAGTCAGTGAAACCAAAGAGCCAAGCTTAACAACTTCTTCAGGTTGGCACGTGGGTTCCTGATTGGACAGCCCCAGTGGAGAGGGCGGGGCTCCGGGGCCAGAGTCCGGAGTGAGTTCCATGGAATGAGTCGCTCCATGTGTGGCTCTGAGTTTTGTCCGTTGCCTCCTCCTCTCTGGCTCTTTCCTTCTCTCTCTGGCTCTTTCTCTTCTCCCTCTTTCCTTCTCTCTCTACTTCCCAGCTGTCATGAAATGCGTCACTTTATTCTTCCATACATTTCATCATGATGTTTTGCCCTCACCACCGGGCGAAAATCAAGGAAGCCAATGGATTACGGACCAAAATCTCTGAAGCCATGAACCAAACTAAACTTTTCTTTTTCAAAATTTTCTCAGATATTTTGTCGCAGCCATGGAAAGCTAAAATGCATATGTAGAAATAAGTCACACGTTATCTTTTATTCACTAGATTTCAAACTTAGCTGAGATGTTGAATATCTTGCTTTATAAATTAACGTGATCATTCTGGGAGAATACTACTTTGTCTTGTAATCATGTATCTAATAATAACCTTATTCATTGAGTCAACAAATATTTATTAAACTTCTACTACACTAGGAACTGCAGTTAAATAAAATAGTGAACAAGACAGATGGAAATCTTTGCCCGTATGGAGTTTACATTCCATTTTGGGAGAAACAATAAACAAAATCAATTAGTTTTATGAAAAATATAACAGGAGGATAAAAGGAATGCTGGTGCCAAAAAGAATGCTGCTTCCAGTGGGTTAATCAGGAGAGACTATTGAACATATTAGTTTTCTATTTCTGTTTAAAAAATTACTACTGACGTAGAAGCTACAAGCACCACAAATCTCTTATTTTACATTGTCCTGAGAATCAAGGAAAGCATCCAGGCCCAGTCTGGGGGAGACCTCTGCTCAATGCTGTATTAAGATGAAATCAAGGTGCTGCCTGTGCTGTGGTTCTCATGGGATGCTCAGCTTTCTTCAGGGTCACCGAGGTTGTTGGAATCACTCAGGCCCTTGTGACTGTGACACTGAGGCCCTCGGTTTGTTTGGTAGCTCTTGGTTGAGATCTTGCTTAGTTCCTAGAGGCTGCGGGGCTCTTCTTACATGCTACAGCCCCAGATAATTCACAACACGGTAATGTCTAGTTTTCATTTTTAATGATGAGGAAACTGAAGCACAACGTTACCTGCTATAAATTCCCTGGTAAGTCAGGGTTAGGCAGTTTGGCTCCTTGTTCTATGATTTTGAGCAGCATCAGGTGACGATCACCTGTGGTGAGAATTTGAGGCTCTGTTCTGTCCCTTTCCTGGGTCTCGTATGTCACTGTTCTAACTTCCTTTTGAAGGCTGGGCGAGACTCAGCTGTCTTTTAAGAGCTGTCTTGGGCTAAGATCACTGTGTCAATTGGCCTTTAATATTTATGACACCTAAATCATTTTACTGTTCTTTTTCTTAATCGCCTTTTATCCAAAGCGACTGTAAAGATAGCCGAAGTGATCCGAGCAAGTTCATACAGCTGGTGGCTAACTAGGGGCGTGATCCTGCCCAGGTCTTTCTTTTTTTTTGCTTTTTGGAGACAGGGTCTCGCTTTGTAGTTCAGGCTGGCCCTGAGCTCACTATGCTGCCCAGGCAAGCCGTCGCGAACTCAGCAATCCTCCTGTCTCTGCCTCCTGAATGCTGGGATTACAGGCGTGAGCCACCTCATCCAGCATTGTGGTATGCGGTGTTGATTGTTGGTGGGCGTGTCTCCACGCCCAGCATTGTGTGTGGTTACCGGGGATCGAACTCAGGACCTTGCACTTGCAAGGCAGGTGCCGGAACCACTGAGCTAACCCTCCGGCCCCTGCCCAGGTCTTTCTACACTGGGAGCAGGGTGTTACTCCATCACCTCCACCTCTTGCTTCACCCTTTGGCCTTTTCTCCAGAGGACATATTTACCACACTGTGTCTGGACTCTTCGTGCCTTAAAACCATTGGGCTTCCATTCTCTCGCCTTTGCTCTCCCTCTTGGCTTTCTCTTCTCAACCTTCCACCAGTTTAGCCTGAACGTCCCAAGCTGTTGCTGTTCACACCGTAGGTGTCCTGTGTCTGTATTGTAAGACTCAGATTATCTACTTTTCAGTTCATATGCGACGGTCTGGGGATGTAGTTTAGTGGCATTGAGACTGTCTGACAAACACAAGGGTTTGATTCTTGGTATTGAGAGGAGAAAAAGAAACAAAGAAAAGCAACAATTGATATGTGATTTTTTTTTCTTTAGAAAATGTCTCCTGGAATGATAGGAGGAACTCTGTTTTCAGTATGAAGTGTGGTTGTTTGGGCCAGAATTTTGCATTATTTTTTAACCAAACGCTACCAACAAGACTTTGACTTTGGAAAATATGAACACATTCTCTCTTTAGTGGTTGCTATTTTTCTACTATAAATTATCCCCTAGATACAAAGAAGCATCTGTTTTTATTGTTTGCCATGTGTGAAATAGGCACTTACGCACTTGGAGTGTGTCCATAGGTCTGAAGTGTTAATATTAAAACCCACAGTGATGAAACAATGCAAGTCAAAGTTCTGCCTGCCTGGCATGGGCTATAGGAATCTACCTGAACTTCATTATCAAGGACTTTAATTAGCAGACAGTCGCAAATACTGACCCAGTTTTCTTTTCTTTGAATAGTTTTAGGGTCTCGTCTTGAAATAAAGTATTTTCAGGTGAAAGTAAAATACATTCATGCGCCACGAAGTGGTGCTTTGTTCACGAAGGAACTGCATTGGTGGTGGCAGTCACGTGAGAGTGTAATGCAACTGAAATATTCTTGTCACCTAGATATTGCACTGTTGAAGAAAGGGCAGGAAGACAGAAAGCTGCCGGAGAAGAAAGCTAAGGCTGAAGAAAACCACAGTGTGGAGTTGAGCAGAAGCCTTCGCTGGCCTCACTCATCTCAATGTTTGAAAATGCTAATCCCAGAGCCAAAAACTTACTATAGACAAGAATGCATATGGTGCGTTGTTATTTGCTTACAAGCAAGTCTATGAAGAGAAAAGAAACAGACCAAACTAAACATTGTAGGTCTATTTCCGAAAAAAGTGACACCCACTGAAGAGGACCCTCAGGCAAATCCTCCCTCAAGAACTCCAGTGGAAGGCAAAGTCAGCAGGCCACTGCTCCCTTGGGCCACTTTCACTGGACACCTTCCAGTGAGAAGCAGCGAGGGTGGATAAGACAGGGACACTGATCATCCTGACCCTCGGAAACTCCAGCTGGGATAGATCTTGGTTTATGACAAAACAATTTAAACATAAACTGAAACTTTAAAATAACAAGCTAAAATGCTGGTCTAGCTACCGAATGTTCTTATAAAAGCGAAGTTGTTAAAAACTTAATGAGTAGGGCTGGAGGATTGGCTCAGTGGTTCTGGAGCCTGCCTCACAAGCATAAGGTCCTGAGTTCGATCCCTGGAAACCATGCTGGGTGTGGAGACTCACGCCCACCAACAATCAACACCACATACCACAGTGCCGGGTGTGGTGGCTCACGCCTGTCATCCCAGCACTCGGGAGGCAGAGGCAGGAGGATTGCTGAGTTTGAGGCTTGCCTGGGCTACATAGTGAGCTCAGGGCCAGCTTGAACTACAAAGCAAGACCCTGTCTCAAAAAAACAAAAACAAAAACAACAACAACAACAACAACAAACCCCACAAAACTTTATGAGTAAAAAAATAGTAGAGTAAGGTCAAGTTATTAAAAGTAAGAGAACAGAGCCGAGTAGTGATGACAATGGGGTCGACAGAACGTGCAGTCAGACCCTTGGGCTTCGGGTGCCTCACAACCCACTCACTGGTGGAGCCAGAGCAACTGCTGGTCTCGCAAGTTCTGCTCATGCGGAGCGCCCTGTGGGGTGTTCTACACCATGTTTTTACTGGGCCTTTTCTATGTTCAAATATACAAGCACCATTGCCTTAGAGTTACCTGCACTATTCCTTGGGGTGACATGCTGTATGTAAGGCTTTGTTAGAGCATAGAAGACCTAGGCCATCTGTACAGCCTAGGTTTTTCCATCTGGGTCACACAGGGATGAAGCCCCTTCGTAATGCACTTTTCAGAATGAATCCCTGCCATTAAGTGTTAACACACAACTATACACTCTTTCGAAGACATATAGCTATTACTTTGTGAAATAAATTCAATTTAAAGATATACAGGTATGTTAGATTTAAAGTAACTCATACAGTTACATTTGTGCTTTCTCAGGTTGTTCAAACTAGATGGTTAAAAACCTCTGGATATCCTTGAGAGCCTCCTTAATGCACAAGGACTGATAAAAAACAGGGTGAATGTTTAAATTTTTAAATTCTTATGTTAAATGCACAATGCTGTTAACTTTCCTCAAAATACTTCCCCTCACTTTGAACATACCTATCCCATCATTCTTGCCACTTTCTGAAACAAATCTGGAAGTTCTCTTTTGTGAATACTTTTACAAGTTTTGATTTTTAAAAAATAGATTGACAGGGCTGGAGATTTAGCTCAGTGGTTGCAGTGTCTGTCTTGTAAGAGCAAGGTCTCGAGTTCGACCACTAGTAACCACACACCACAATGCCAGGGGTGGTGACTCACACTCAGCAGCAATCAGTACCACATATCACAATGCTGAGTGTGGTGGCTCACGTC
>PVIC010059135.1:0-10193 GCA_004025085.1 Thryonomys swinderianus | reverse complement strand
CACAGAACAAAATGTCTTCCTTGCTGGGCCGGGGGTGGGAGGGCCCAGGTTGGAGAAAATGGCAGCTGTCTGGCCTCAGGGTAGGAAGCTCAGCCCTGCCTGGTGTGGAGCCTGCTGGCTGCTGGAGCCTCCGAGAAGGAAAAGGATGCTGAGATTTGAGAAGTTCTTGGTAGTAGCAGCTGAGTGGTGAAGGCTGAGCTGGTTCTGTCTGAAGCCTGGAGGCACAGATTCCTGTCACCATGTCCCCACCTTGATCCTGATTGCTAATTCAATGTGTGAGTGAAGGGAAGGACATTTCACCAAAGGAACTAGGCAAATTAGTTAGTTTGCATATGTGTGTGTGTACACATGGATACACATGTGTGTGTTGGAGGCCTATGCAGAGATACAGGCAGGGCTTACTGTTAAGCACAATACAGAATTAGGCCCCAAGAAAGTAGCACCTGTGTGGAGTGGGAATATGGCTACTCTTTTTTTTTAGAAAGAGGGTTCAGGCTGACCCTGAACTCAGGCTGGCCTTTAACCCATACCGATTCTCCTGCCTCAGTCTCCTCTAAGTGCTGGTATTACAAGCTTTTGTGCCACCATGCCTGGCTTTGGGTATCTTTTTTGTATACCTAAGAGTTACTTCTGGGTTTAGAAAACTTGGGGGATTATGTTTATCATGGTTTTTTTTAGAGGATACTTTGGAATTACAAATTTTTTTTTTCCAGATGGTCAGTGTTCCTTCGGGGGTCTTAATCATGTAAGAAGCTAAGAAAGAAATTTATGAGGCAAAAAATATTTTCGTGGTGCTAGGGATTGAACCTGGGGTCTTATATGTATGAGTTCTGCCCCGAGCTATACACCAGCACATGGAGAAAAATTAAATTTAAATAGGGTCCCAAGACAGGAAGTTCTTTTAAAAGATGTTTCCTGCCGGGCATAGTGTATCACGCCTGTGATCCCAGCACTCGGGATCAGAGGCAGGAGGATTGCTAAGTTCGAAGCTTGCTTGGGCTGCATAGTGAGCTCAGGGCCAGTCTGAACTACAAAGGAAGACACTGTCTTTAAAAAAAAAAGAAAAAAGATGGGCCGGAGGATTAGCTCAGTGGTTCCAGCGCTTGCCTCACTAGAACAAGGCCCTGAGTTCGATCCCCGGTAACCACATACAGTGCTGGGCGTGGAGACTCACGCCCACCAGCCATCAATGCCACATACCACAGTGCCGGGTGTGGTGGCTCACGCCTGTAATCCCAGCACTCGAGAGGCAGAGACAGGAGGATTGCTGAGTTCGAGGCTTGCCTGGACTACATAGTGAGCTCAGAGCCAGCCTGAACTACAAAGCGAGACCCTGTCTCAAAAAAAAAAAAAGAGAGAGAGATCTTGGAATATGAGGGAATGATCTAATAATTGAGTAGAGAAGGAGAGAGTGATAATGTTTAGGAAAAATACCTGAAGACCAAAATCCTTAAGAAGTCAAAAGAGCTGGATTAGCATTTGCCTAGTGCGCGCGCACACACACACACACACAGAGCATTCACACTGACAGACATACAGATCTACCACCAAGAGTGGCAACACGTCTCAGAGACCTAACAATCAAACCGACACATTCACCTACAGGTCCAGCAGGTCACAGAAATACAGACACAGTATTCGTATTCATTTGACACACAAATGGCCACACTGACGTGCCAGATAGACTCGCCAACATCTGCATGCCCTCCAGGGATGCCCACGACCCCTGCTGGCGTGCTCCCATGTGAAGCCCCTTCTTATGCCAGCCTTCTGCCGGATTCCTGTACTTCGCTTCTCCTGGTGACCTTGCCCTGGGTGGAGGGAGAAGGGGAAGAACTTCATATCCAAATGAAAAGGTTTTATTAATAGAGTGAGAAATCAGTTTGAGAGACGGGAGGGACATCAACTGCAGGACCAAGAGAAACAACAAATATAAAATTCTGGTGACAGCTCACACCCTTCCCACCCAGCCCAACCACAGTCCTTTGTGAGCAAAACTCCCTCTCCACTGTGGTCCAGGTGGGCATGTCAGTGCATGAACAGAAAACAGTGAGACAAACCCCAGCTTGGTGGGATAAAGAAGTTGTGCTGGACATCTTTAAACTTTCAAGTGCCTTTACAACATGAATAAATAAAATAGGACAGACATCAACAGGACTGTGATTCAAGTTCTGTGATTTGTGCTTTTCCTTCTTTGCTCCTCAAGGGCCTCTCCAGCCCTCCAAGAGTGGGAAAGGTCCTAAGTGCCTAGGGGGGGCTTCCTGGCAGCACCCTTTTCTAGGGATAGAAGGTTCTGGGATGAGGTCACCAATCCTCAGTAGCACCTCTGATTTGTTAACAAGGCCCTTCCTGCCATCGGTTAAAGAAAAAAGTCTTGGCTTGTGAGAGACCTACTGCTGCACGGCACCCTAATTGGAAGGGCTGTTCCCCAGGAGGCAGCTTTGACTCCCCACTTTGCTGTGTGAGCACTTCTTGGCAAAGGTCAGACAACCACACATGACACAGACACCGGGGTCCTTAGAACAAACCACAGAAAGGCCGCCTCCTGACTCCAATCCAGATCCAGAACCGAATCTGCAGGGTGAAAGCTCCATGGCTGGCCTGATTGTTCCCGCTTTCGGTCCTTGGCCAGCTCCAGAAGCTAAGGGCTCTTTTCAGGGTTTGGGAGCCGCTTAGGGATGGGGCGAGAGGTGCAGCTATTTCCGAGGCTTGGCGTCCTTCTCCGAAGCCTTGGTGTCACCATGGCCGGTGCTTAGAAACATCTTGTCCAGCCCCTTGAGTGACTCCAGCAGGTAGTTCTGGAAGGCAGTGAGGGCGGCACAGATGGCGGGCCCCCCGAAGCCGTGGGTGATGAGGCTGAAATGCGTCAGGCAGCTTTGCACGCCGGGCTCCAGGATGAGTGCAGGGCGGCTGTTGCCCAGTGGGGAGCGGTCCTGAGCCATCAAGTCTGCGAACTCTTTGCAGATCTGCCTGGTGGGGGAAAGAGGGTCAGAGGTTCTGTCTGAGTCCAGAGAAGGACCTGCAACACGCTGGTTCTTTATATATATATATATTATCTACGTGATCACTTATCCAACAAATGATTCTTTTGTTCCTTGGCTCAGTATCACACAGCTAGTAAGGAGGGTGTGCCAATATCCTGCGGAAAGCTCTCCCCATGGTTAACCCATCCACATTCAAAGTGAAGCTCATCTATTTAGTCCAGAAAACTTTCCTGATTCTGTCTCCTACTTCACCCAGTGCTTCCCAGAAAGTTGCTTTTAAAATTACCAGGAACAGGGCCGGAGATTTAGCTCAGTGGTTCTGGTGCCTGAGTTTGATCCCCAGTAACCACATACAATGCTGGGCGTGGTGACTCACACCCACCAGCCATCAATACCACATACCACAGTGCCAGGCGTGGTGGCTCACACCTGTCATCCCAGCACTCGGGAGGCAGAGGCAGGAGGATTGTTGAGTTCGAGGCTTGCCTGGGCTACATAGTGAGTTCAGAGCCAGCCTGAACTACAAAGCGAGACCCTGTCTCAAAAAACAAAAAATTACCAGGATCAGCCCCATACCTGCCTTTCATAATGAAAGTTATAGCTAGTGGCAAACACCAATCGAGGCCTAGATGTGGTGCTACGTGCGCTGCCTGCATCACCTCACTGTACGCTATTACTATCCTCTCACGGATGAGCAGACCAGGTCCAGTCCGGCTGCAGATGACCTGCCAAGGTAGGGTTTGAATCCAGCACCAGGCTTCAGCCGTTTTCCACTCCTTTGTGCATCCCATGTGTGGCTCAGGTTGGTCCTCGACTTAGCTTCGTGTCACCACGGGACACCATCTTACACGTGACGAGGACCCAGGAAGTGGTTGCTGAAGGAGCTGATTCATAAATTAGCAGACTCCATCCTCCACTCCATCCTCCGTCGGTTTCCCAGCCACAATAGGAGCAGCCTCAAGATTTCTTCGTAGCTCGATTCCTCTTCTGCTACGGCCTACAGGAGGCCTCAGCGCGAGGGTGGAGTTGGTATGGAAGTGCCGTGCCAGGCCGGGAGACGAACGGAGTCTGAGCAGGAGAAGGGTGAGCCCGGGAGGGTCATCTGGCCTGGGTGGAGTTTGGTGGAACGGAAGAGTCTGAACTTCAGTCTTCGAATTTCTCTCACGCTCCTCCTTTCCCCTGACCTCTATAATATTTTGCAGTGAGACTGCTGTGGTCTGAAGGAACGTTTGTGTCTTACCAAAATGGATGTATTGATATCCTGGCCCTGGTGCTGGGTTTGGTGGCGCACAGCTTCAGTCCTACACTCGGGAGGCCAGGGAGGCCAAGGCAGGAGGAACATTGCAAATTCAAGGCCGGCCTGGCTACATAGCTTGAGACCAGCCAAACTGCACAGAAAGACTATGTAACAAACCAAAAAACAAACCAAAAAAAAATCCTACTCTGAGGAGGTGGAGATTGAGCTTCTGGGAACTGATTGAGTCATTGGGGTAGTAGTGCACTTATGAATGAATAGCTTACTGCCCTCATGAAGCAGGTGCCCCGTCTACCACGTGAGGACACAGCCATGAAGTATTGTCTACAGACAAGAAAACAGCCCCTCACTAGACACTAAGTCTTTCTTGATGTTGGTTTTTCCCGGAATAGTTGAGAAATAAATACACTGTTACCCAGCTTATGGAGCCCAGGTTTATGGACCCCTGTTACAGATTCCCCAGTGGACAAGGACCCTTTCTGGAAGAGCCAGTCTCAGAGAAGTGTCACTTCTAAGTAGATTCCAGGGCGTCTCCACCGAACCTGGTTTGAAAATCATTGCAGAAGCAACAGGACCCACTGAAGATTCCTGGGGACATACAGGAGCTGAAGGAAAGGGGGCTCTGGATGAAGGTCCAGGACTGAGATGAGGCCCGAGGTGAGGTGGCAGCACATGGATGATGGTAAGGGAGGCACCGGGGAGTTTACAGAGCACTCAAATGTGACGTGTCTCTGACACCGTATTCATAGATACATAGAATCCAGATATGTATTCACATGTTTTGCCCATGTGTTCCCTTGGTGTTTGTGGGAAGTGTTTAGGTCTGAGTGTGATGGACGCGGTGCCCGTATGTGCCCGTGTGTGTGGTTTGCGCTGTGCCTGGCCAATGCCTGTGTCTGCGCTGCACCTGTGACGGGCAGTGCGCCGTCTCCCCACTCACTTGGCGGCCAGCAGCATGCTCTTCCGGCTGTGCAGCTCCCCAGGGTCAGCGTGCTGTCGGCACAGGTACTCAGCGGCCGCCTTGGCGGGGAACTCAGTCTCACAGACGTAGCCGAAGTCTCTGGCCAGGTGCACGGCTTCTCCTGGGGTGGGGTGAGGTGCGAAGCCATCATGACTGCAAGGTGTACCTCTGAGCTTGGACCCAGCCTTGAACTTCTGACTACCCGGTCAGAGACACCCCGCCCCAGCCTGTTTCTGGAGATGCCCCTTCTTGTTTCCCTCCCAGCATCTGCTCTAGCCTCAGTTTCCTTAGAACTAGCAGGGCTGGGCTCTGAGCTCAGAGATGGACCTGGGTCTGCCATGTAGCTCCAAGCCAGAGCCCCGAGTTCCAGCCTCTAGAGAAGGGGCTGTCACCTCCCTCATCACTTCACCACACTAAAACACAAGCTACTGCTCTGCTCCACACACACACACACACACACACACACACACACACTGGAAGTAGCTTTACTGAGTGTGCACACAGGTACAGAGAGACATACAAACACTCTACAGCTGGTATCAGCTCCAAGATCCTCTTGTATACTACAAATCATCTCTAGATTACTTATAATACCTAACAGAATGTAAATGCTTTGTAAATACAATGGTTATATTGTGTTGTTTAGGACATGATGACAAAAAAGGGTACATACATTCAGTAAAGAGGCAATTTTTAAAACATATTTTTGAGGGCCAGGGATTTAGCTCAGTGGTTCTGGCGTCTGCCTGACAAGTACAAAGTCCTGAGTTCAATCCCCTGTACCACATACCACAAGGGTGGCTGTGGTTGGCTCATGTCTATAATCCCAGCACTCAGGAGGCAGAGGCAGGAGGATTGCTGTGAGTTTGAGGCTTGCCTGGGCTACATAGTGAGTTCAAGGCCAGCCTGCACTACAAAGTGAGACCCTGTCTCAAAACACTAAAAAACATGGTTTTGAGCCCTAGTTAGTTAACTCCTCACATGGGAACCCACCTCAGGGCAGACTATACTGCCACGTGACACATGTACTTTTCTGTACACAGAGTACACAGACTCAGCAGCGCCCACATGCATACACTCACCCTCCACCAGCGAAGTCAACAATGTCACGTTGGCAGCCTTCCGACGGCCAGCTGGCAGGTTGAGCCCAATCTTCTCCAGCCGTTCCCGCAGGCACCGGCCGCCATTCTTGGACTTGGCCCTTGACATGCACAGAAAGAGACACCCAACTATGAAGAAAAGGGAGAAGCCTGTAGGCTGAGTGACCCCTCAGGGCCCACTGCCCAATCCCTGCTGACTCAGAGATTCTGTGGGGTCTTTTAAAAGCAAGATCACAACCTCTTTCTAACCTCCCTGTTTCTGCAGTTGAGACTGGGATAGGGGTCCAGCACCCACTCCAGGGGTCTCTACTTTGCCTTAGTCTGTCGGCAGCAGGGACAGCCGGAGTGGGGTAGGCTGGGACAGTGTCTCAGGGTCCCTTTTCCACTTTAGCCCTGTTTCTGGGGATGCAGAGATACAGAAAAGCATGGACAGACGCACAGGTACACACACACTCAGCTGGGGACTCACAGACGCACACGCACACTCATGAATGAATACTGATGGTCAAGAACACGAAGACACAGACACACCCTCCCACGGAGACAGGCAGATGCCCAGGGACATCATCGCACAGGTCAGGATCCTGGAGACAAGTCCTCTGGGATGCTCAGGGACAGGAACAAGGAGAGACTGTACAGCTCCACAATGGAGCCCCGCCCCGTACAGAAATACAGACGTGTGAACATACGTACAACTAGCTGTGGATGCAATCACACACACACACACACACACACACACACACACACACACAGAGGCCATACGCAAGGTTGCACAATCCCACTAAGAATAACTTCAGGGGGCCAGAGATTTAGCTCAGTGGTTCCGGCGCCTGCCTCGCAAGCGCAAGGTCCTGAGTTCGATCCCAGTAACCACGTAGAATGCTGGGCGTGGTGACTCACTCCCACCAGCCATCGATACCACATACCACAGTGCCAGGCGTGGTGGGTCACGCCTGTCATCCCAGCACTCAGGAGGCAGAGACTGGAGGATTGCTGAGTTCAAGGCTTGCCTGGGCTACATAGTGAGCTCAGGGCCAGCCTGAACTACAAAGAGAGACCCTGCTCAAAAAGAAAAAAGTAGCACACTCCCTCTCACATGGACGAAACACATGCTCCTGGATATGCCCTGACACAATACCATCCTCAGACTCATCCAAACTTATAACCGTGAAGCAGAAACGCCCTTCCTAGGCACAAGGACATGCAGAGAGAGAAACACGCATGACTATGAAGACAAACTATGGACTACCATGCCTCCCATCCCCAGACACACAAGCCAGTGGGGCCTGTGCTGACAGAGACTGCGCCTAGGGTCCTCGTGTCCCTTTCCGGGGCTGGGCCAAAGACGGCACACTGTTCCCCAGACTCAGCCTCGTCCGCACGAGTCCTCCACCCTTTCTCAGTGCCCCGGCTTCCCTCTCTGCCCTTCTTCCCGCCCCAATCTCAGAGAACCTGGACCTGCCCCAGAGTATGTGTGAGCCGAGTCCCCTGGCCTCCTCTCCAGGGAGGCGGAGGCGGATGCCGTGGCCCTGTGATCTCTCCAGGCGCTCTGAAGAGGCCGGGGATTCTGGCTGGGGCCCTGTGCAGGGGTGCGGGCTGGCCTTCCTACCTGCGGAGGACGCCGCCCAGGAGGGAGGCATTGAGGCACTCAGGAGGTGACAGTCGCCGCTGCACCTCCCCCACCGTCACCTTGTACTTGGATGTGGAGCTGAGCAAGGACAGCCGGCCAGGCACGGAGCAGAAGACTTCGCTGGGGTTGGTGATGCCGCCAACCAAGCCGTCCTTGGCCAACGAGAGCGCTGAGAGGCTGCTGGCTTTGGAGGGCATGGGGACTGCGGAGCAGAAGCAGGGAAGAGAGAGGGGACACTGAGCCGGCGGCCCCCGGACAGGAGCAGTGCGCCGGTGACTCACCCGCTGTGCCCATGGGAAGCTCAGCACTGTTCACAGGGATGTCCGGTCATCTCCACTTTACAAAGGGGGCACTGAGGTGGTGCTCTGAGGTTCGACACTGAACCCAGAACCGTCTGGCTCTCGTACCCACGAGCCCTCACAGAGCCTTTTACAACTCAGTTCTAGCACAGCAGGGTCATTTTGGCGGGAGCCATCTGAAGGAAGCTGGATGGAAGTGGAGTCTGAGGCGAAGGCAGGACTCGTGGGTCACCACAGCGGTCCCGGCGGGTCTGGGAAGTCAGGGAAGCCCAGCTCCCTTTTCCCACTGGTGACCCCACCGCTCCACCCGCCACGCTCAGGGAGGGCCTGGGGGCTTCGGACGCCTTCACCCTGGGACTAAGAGCCAATGGCCCCATGAGGCCTCTGGCACTCTCCCCTTCCTGCCAGGCCACGTTGAGATGCTCCAGGAGATGAGGGAAAGGAGGGGTGCCCTATAGTGCCTCTTCCAAATACTCCTACGAGCAGAATCACAGAAGTGAATTTTCTGAAATTCACCTAGATCCTCTTGGCTCTAAAAGAAACTTTTTCTTCCTGTAACCTCCATCTTTCTGCTTAACTGCAGGAGGAAGGGTGTCTATTCAGAAAGTGGCCTCTTCCAAGGACCTCCCAGGCCTTCTCTTTCAAGGAAGCGAGAGCCTCCACAGACAAAGTCCTGTGTGCATGTTGGGTGGGGTCGAGTGGGGAGTCTGGGGCTCACAATTACGGAGCACTCACTATGCCGTGTGTCCCGGGGATGCCCGCCCCGAGTCCTCAGGACAACCCACATGGCGGTTACCCTCACTGTTCCCATTTACAGATGAGAGACTGGAGCCCAGAGAGGTTGAGTAGTGTGCCTGAGGTCACACAGACTGAGAGCCAGCAGCAAACCCAGTCATGTGATCTCTGACTTTCTCTCAGGTAGAAAATACCTGCTGGGCACTGTGTACCAAGAGCTGTGCTGGCCTTGGGGAGAAGAGGTCCACAAAGCTCACCCCGCTGGTAGCCTGGCAAAGCCCCCACTTTCTGCCCCTCCTAATGAACGTCCCTATTTTCAGGCCAGCCACCCCCACAGAAACTTCGAGGACACCCTCTGCACCTCTCTCAGCAGCCACATCCCTCCCACTGGGCCGAGTTACGGCTCTAAGACCCTAACCTGCCTCAGACACAGCCCTTCTCCGCGTGTGCAAAGCTGCCCTCACTTCCTGCCTGCGTGTGCACAGCCTCTGTGCCGGTCCCCGAAAGGCAGATCTCAGCTCCACATCCAGGCAGCACGAAGGTGCCCCTCGGTGAGCGCTGGGTGGAATAGAGCTGCTATCCAGAGTCTCACTCAGATGAAAAAACCTAGCTCAGTGGTGGAGCACCTACCTAGTGTGCCTGAGGCCCTGAGTTCAATCCCCAGCACAGAAAGAGAGAAGGAAACAAAGGAAAGGAGGAAGGAAGGAAATGAAATGAAAGGTCAAAGAGATCAAATTATCACAGCAAGTACAGACCAGACATGGATCTTGAACTCTGGCCGCTGACTCTAACGTTCATGCCCTTAACCAACCATCAGATACGGTGGCTCCTGTCTAATGATTTTTCTTGATCCCATTTGCTCTTCAGGCTCAAGACCCATATTGACCATAACACACGCCACAAATTCAGCATGGTGGCGGACACCTGTAATTCCTGCCCTCAGGAGACAGAGGCAGAATCAGCAGTTCTAGCTCAACCTGGGCAACTTATTGAGACACTATCTCAAAAAAAAAAAAAATCACATCAGGGGCCATAGATTTAGCTTAGTGATTCCGGCACCTGCCTCACAAGCAGCACCTGCCTCGCAAGTGCAAGGTCCTGAGTTCGATCCCGGTAACCACATAGAATGCTGGGTGTGGTGACTCACGCCCACCAGCAATCAATAGCATATACCACAGTGCCGGGCGTGGTGGCTCACGCCTGTAATCCCAGCACTCGGGAGGCAGAGA
>PVIC010059134.1:0-10194 GCA_004025085.1 Thryonomys swinderianus | reverse complement strand
TTTCTGTATCATATTTATTCCTTCCCCTCATCACATTCCCACACCAAGTTTCCTATAGAAATATTCCACTCTATAAAAGCTGTCCTACTTTCTAGAACTCATTTGCATCTACAGGTGTTCATGCCAAAGAGAAGATCCTGGAATTGTCTATCTGTGATCTATTGATTTCACTTATTAGTATATCCTCCAGGTGTCTCCACTGGATTAATTCTACTTTGATAGAGCTATCATTTATTTGGGCCCCTTGGGAAAAGTGGGACTGACAATAGGTAGTGTTATGTTTTTAGTAGGCATAGGGAGGGAACTGGCATCTTTCTTTCTACTGCTCTCACCCATTTTCTGCTTCTGCCAAAGGATGAAAGTACAAAGTTGCTTGTAAGCCAAGGAATCTACCCACATTAAACAAGGATGAGACATTTAACTACATAGATGGAGAATGAATGGGGATGTAATGGGATGCGCTATTTATGGAAAAACTACTTATCTAACAGGCACTTGCAGGCTAGTAATTTGAAAAGCCCCTAACATTTTAGAAAAAAACATGGAGATTCAGTCCCCTAGGAGGCATCTTGCTCCTGTTAGCATCTGAAAGTAGCACTTTTCCTTCATTAGTGGGCTCTGATCTGAATTAAAATTTCCTTCTCTTGAAGTTCTCCCAGTATTGGTTCCAGCCCTGCCCTAGGTAGAATGCTGTACCAGTGACAGACTTCCGTAAGGATTTTGAGGCCAGATAATCACAATTACAGTCTGCTGGAGAATTAACTAGGGCTTTGGATCATTATGAAATCATTCTGTTTTCCATGACATTACCACTATACAGACTCCATAGACAAGCATATCAAATAATCTAGGGGAGGAATACAAGTTTCTTAGCATCAACAACATTGACATACATCAGCAGACTGGATATTCAACTCAAGCTGACCTCACAGACTCTCAAACCAAGCTGGCCCCTGGGAAACAGACATAGAAAAGGGACTTAGAGCTCCTGCTTGTTCACATGCCTGAGGCCGTGGCAGCTAGCCCCTCTATTTTTCCTGGAGCCCCTTCTTCCTCTTTTGGTGGCTTTTTCCTCTCCAGAAGGAAGTTTCACACTTCTTCCTTGATTGGCTTTTCCTCTGTGTGAATCCTCAAGACCCTACCTCATATCTGCAAAGTATTTTGTTAATTTAAAAGTACTTTAACATCTAGAAATCACTGTTGTTTTTCTTGAACCACAATGGTATGGAAGCTGTATTGTCCATTTTAATTTTACAGCTAAGAATCCTAAATCTGAGAAGAGACTAGGCTAAGGTCACAAGCCATGTAGAATCAAAACCAAAAATGGAAAGAACTTAGTTTCTAAACCCCAAACTGACTCTACTTCTTATTCTGATCATGGAAAAAAGCCCAAGATTGATGTGTCATAGAAAATAAAACCTTCATTTTCTTCATAGCTTATGCAGGAATATTGTAAGTAAAAATCTTCCCAGGGGGATTTTACATGTGACACTAGGCACCACTAACTATTATTTGCTTTATCCTTCTTGAGGATAGAGTCATGACCTCAGAGAAAAAACATGGCATATTAAATTTCTCTTATTCTCCAAACTAGATTTTCATTAAGGGCTAGTGCCTGATTCTATTTTAGTACTGCCCCCAGGCATATGAGGAAGAGTTTATATTCATGGCTAGCAAGGGCATCAATCAAAGGACAGTTTGAATCTGGTCTTTGATGTTTTTCTCCCTAAAGCTACTATTTGGATAACCTATAGGGAAAGCTTTAAGACACTCTGGAAATGAATACTGTCTCTGAGGAGGTTGACCTCTGTACATAGAACAGCTGATAATTGTGAATGCTGTTGTGTACTTGTGTGTGCATGTGTGTGTGTGTTGAGTAGAAGGCATTTGTTCTCTTAGAGATAGCTTCACCACAAATTCTTATTCAATAATAGGCCAATAAACCAAGCCCCTGTTTTTCTCTCTGGACTTATGGCGGCCGAGGATACAGAGACTCATAAACAGAAGCCTGAGGTATACACCCTCCCACACAGAAGCATCCAAATGGGTTTTCTTCAGAGATTTTGCTCTGAGCGGCGCAGGACAGCCTGAGACATGACTGACACTGAAGTGCTCAGCTCCACTCTGACAAGTGGCTCTCTGCTTTGCTGCAGGGGCAACGCACATGGCCCTGTCCACACATCCTTGTGTATGAATAGATAGATGTGCACCTCTCACAGGCTCATTCTTTACATGCTGTTTCTTGGTGTGTGCATATGTATGTGTGAGTGCGTATGAATATGTGTGTATCTGCATGCCACATGTACGTATAAGGTGTTTTTTTTATTTTTGGAGACCAGTGAAAAAGTCTTTAAAGTCAGGAGATTGCATTAAAAATCTGCTTTAACAAATTGGTTTTTCAGATGGTACTTACATGAAGCTATGTTGTACCTACAGATACGTTGTATGCACACACACACACACACACACACACACACACACACACACTCACCTCCCTCTTCCACCCACTTTGCAAGGCTTTAAAGGATTAGTAACCACGTTCTTTTCTGTTTTTTAAAAGAAACATTTTTTAGGCACCATTCCTTTGCCAAAATTCGGTAAATTTCTCTCTAAAGCTGTGACCCTGTTGATTTTGTTCACTGCCAAATTTCATATCATAAAAAGTAGCTTAATATTGGAGTGATTAAACTTCACAGAAAACCAACAGAATGGAGTTCTTTAAAACCCGAATCTTGCCAATTTTGATGTCCCTAATTTATTCTAACAACCATTTAAATCTAAATGCCTCCATTTTAATCACATTAACATTGTATTACAAAGAGACTGTACAAGCAAAGAACTGCAATTGCAAAATGAATTTGGCTCCTCCCTTTCCTCTTTATATTTGGAGTGACATCCATGAGGAGACATCTCTAGCCATGCCTTACCATTCAGTAACTTCCTCTTGGCTTCCTTTGCTTCTTAAGCAGAGGCCTGGACCTTGGCACATACCCAGATATCAGGGGAAATAAGCACCGATTATGTAAGCTGCACCAAATGCATTGAGCTGGCCATTGCTGACATTAGTGTACAGTTAGGGTGCACATCTTTCCTGCATTTGACTGGGGCTAGAGGAAAACAACTACATGAAATGAAGTCACTTCAATTCCTATCGACCTGGAACCCAGGCCTGATTAGCCTCATGTGCTAACTGTGGAGCTTATAATTCAGTTCTTGTAAAATTATGCACCCCAGGCACCATTTCTTGATTCCACGAAGTCATAATGTATCTGGCATCTAGCAGGGAAGATGTAGAGATTTGTTTATGCCAAGCCTGAATGATCACCAGTTTGCCCAGACCTCTCCTAGTACACTCACATAAAGCTGTGGGAGAGCTGAATATTTAATGCAGATACTTTATTGGAAATCAAATGTTTGTCTTCTCCAGGGTCTACTTTCTGTCAACAGCCTACACCCCAGGAAAGTGAATAAATATGTTTCTACCCTTCACAAGCCAAGCTATTTTCATATTTAGATTATCAGCAGCCATCAACATGCATGTGTGCACAGATTCTGAAAACTCAAGTAACTACTCTCCATATTGCCAATATAGCATGGTGGTTACATGCTTTGGCTTTTCTGTAAGACACAAACCTCCAGTTCTGCTACTCACTGTGTGATTTTTAGCAAGTCATTTATGCCTTTGAGATTTTGTTTTCTCGATTAAGATGTGCAAAATAATTGCATCTACTGCACACACTGCTGCTATGAGAACCAAGTCAGATACAGCACAAAAAGAACTTGGAGTCTGGTTTCTAGTAAGTGCTTAATAATGCACTTAACATGGGAAGTGTGTAAGTACCTATCCAGTGTTATTGATAACCTGATCATCATTAATATATTCCACATACAAGTTGCTTAAATTCAAGATTTATCACTACTTGATCATTACACAGTGAAAGAGACTGGAAGTTGGGAGTTATTTTGAGCTTAGATGGAACTTCTTTAGACATTCTCTTCTATCCCTGGGTGTTCCTGTTATATTTTTCTCCTGAAATTTCATCTCTTTAGCTTAGAATATTGAAATATTTTAAAAAAATATTACAAAGTACACTGTTTCCACTAATCTTTGAAAGATATGCACTGTGACAATGGAGTTAAACACTTAAATAGAGGTTATTCTTCTTTTCTTTGTAGTATTTTCTAAAGCCAAGGTGCTTCCATAGGTGGAATCCCATGTTGAAAGATCAACAAAGTTAGACAAACCTAAGGTAATGGCTCTCAGACAATAAAGGTGGTGGAGAAAAATAGAATTTTAAAAAACATTTTCCTCTCATTTAATAAATATATGCTTTTGAGTGATAAGCAACTGATTTTGACACTGCAGAAGGTGGAATAGTATGTTTTAGTACCTCAGTAGAGAAAGTATTCAAGTTTCTATTCAAGAATCAGCTTTGTGTTCCCTGTAAGAATCAGTAATATTTTCTTTTATATGAATTTGTCTCAAGACTCATGTTCTAATTCAGTAAGTAGAGCTCAAACAGATCTTTTTTCTCCCTGACCAATTGTGTTCTCCCCTCAAAGACCCAGGCTCAAAGACAATAGATAAAACACAAGCGAGTATCAACACCACCTCTGGGCCTCTTGAGATGGAAGAAGGCTTAGCAAAACAGTGGAGTGAACTGTTCAAATAACTTACCTCTCAAAGGAAATTCCACTCTTCACATTTGAGAAGCAAGAACAGAATATTTGCACACTCGCAAGTCTTTGAGAAAAGTTGTGTCTTCTTACATGGCTGGAGAATGCATGCAGTTTTGTTATTGGATCTTAGTGGGACTGAACTCTATTTACTGAACTAGAACATGAATCTCCAAACAATTGCATATATAAGAGCAATAGCAACTTGTATCGTATGTGTTCTGCTGGCTTAGATGACATCCAAAATACAAACACTGGATTCCATGTCTTTTGGAGTCAGTGAGGTCTATATAAACTGTCTTAGATATAACCAGGAAGTCAGACTACAACCAGCTCCAATCATTTGGAGATTAACCAGATAGCTGGTTTAGTTGCTGAAAGACATGAATAGTGTTGGGATATTCAGCTGAAGAGGCTCCCTGGGGAAAATATTAATGGTCATCTTTTTGAAATATAGCTAAAATTGCTCACACTCTTATTACAAAGATAGTATCGACTATGTATTATAATGCAGTGACATCATCCAGCTATATGGCTAAGGACTATAGGGAATTGTCTAGTGATTTAAAAAATCTGTTAAAATGTGATTTTTTTTTGGAGAGTCCTCAGGCCTACATTATGGAAACACATCTAACATATGGGGAAATAAAATCTAGTACATGAATCAGGTAAAATCAAATCTCTATCATATTGGGATTCTGAGCACTAAATTCATTATTTTTATACCAATGTAGGAAGCTGAGGAAGACTCCATTTCCTGCAAATTCATTTCAAGAAGCAGCACAAGTTGCCCCAGACTATGCACAAAAGGCCCAGTTTAGGAGACACAGCTTAGCTCCCTCAGTACAACCTGTGATTAAAGACATAGGAGCATCAATAATCAATGTAAAGAGGTAATTTTGTCATTTATCCTTTATGGCAGATTTCTGCCAAGGTGGCTTCTTCTTACATGTGTCCATTTTGAATATTCATTATTATTGTCTTTATTAGAATTCTAAAATCAGACCTGGCTATGGATCATGCCTCTCATTTTTTATTTCTGTCATCTTGGAAACAGCTTTCTGAGGTATTGACTGGTCTCTTGTTCTCTTATTCTCTCTGCCTTACAGAGTCTAAGTCATTTATATGCATTTAAAGATGTCTTTGGATGCAGCCATGCTACCTCACAAGGCAGCCCAGTGAGGAAGTATACTCCCCACTTGTACTAATATAGAGGAATATCATCCACTTTTTTCAATGCACTTCTCAAGTAAAGCAAGTGGAGATTTGTTTCTATGTCAGCCTCTGTGTGCAATTTTTTTTTTTTTTACTCCTGATCATTCTGGCAGCTAGTGAATTTAACATTAAGTATGTTGCAAATTGTGTCTGTGCATGATGGCTCCAAGTATTTGGAAGAATCTCAAAGCCACTGCTAGAAAAATAAATGTTGAACCAAACAATCTAAAATGTCAGTTACTTATAGGAAAGTATGTCCAATTATGACAGTATGATAGAATATACCATAGTGGGTTGGGCTGGAGGGTTAGCTCAGTGGTTCCGGCGCCTGCCTCGCAAGCGCAAAGTCCTGAGTTCGATCCTGGTAACCACATACAATGCTGGGTGTGGAGACTCACGCCCACCAGCAATCAATACCACATGCCACAGTGCCGGGAGTGGTGGCTCATGCCTGTAATCCCAGCACTCGGGAGGCAGAGGCAGGAGGATTGCTGAGTTCGAGGCTTGCCTGGGCTACATAGTAAGCTCAGAGCTAGCCTGAACTACAAAGTGAGACCCTGTCTCAAAAAAAAAAAAAAAAAAAAAAGAATATACCATAGTGTGTTATTATTGGAGGAATCAGTACTGTAAGAAAGAACATAATCCTAAGAGTCGGCATACAAAGTTTTGTTCTGCTTCTTCATAAAAAAAAAAAAAAACCAAAAACCAAAAACTGTGACCTCAGATGAACAGCAACCACTCTGTTCCCTGTTCTTTCAGCTATAAAAAAGGTGGACTTTGCTGATTTCTTTAACGCCCCCTCTGTCTCTAAAGCTCCAGGTTCCCAAGATGTTTTTAGATATTTTCCTTCCATAAGATAACAGAAGGAACTGTATTCAAAGGATGGAATTTCCGAGTCACAGTGATATTTTACATCATGTCACGAGGTAATCTTGTGAAAGAAGGGTTGGTTCTCAGTTCACCTCTCTGGAAATGTCAGAGTGACACTTTCGTCTATTGGAGACACAAAAGAATAGATTCTGAAACTAAGAAGAGTCAAGTAGGGGAGTGGTTATTTCTTAAGCTGGTTTAAATCCATTAAATGATAATCCAATCCATTCAATGTAAAGAAAAGGAGGAATGGGAGGCTAATATGAACTTGGAAAAAACCTGTGCCAGGGACCAGAGATTTAGCTCAGTGGTTCCAGCACCTGCCTCACAAGCACAAGGCCCTGAGTTCGATCCCTGTAATCATATACAATGCTGGGTGTGGTGACTCATGCCCATCAGCCATCAATACCACATACCACAGTGCCGGGCGTGGTGCCTCATGCCTGTAATCCCAGCCCTTGGGAGGTGGGAGGCAGAGGCAGGAGGACTGCTGAGTTCCAGGATTGCCTGGGCTACATAGTGAGCTGAGGGCCAGCCTGAACTACAAAGTGAGACCCTGTCTCAAAACAAACAAACAAACAAACAAACAACAACAAAAGAAACAGCATTTAAGTGGGCAAACATGGTGGCTAATACAGAATTAGAATATCAAATTGTCTGTGGGGAGAGGTGCAGGCTAAAATGAAATAGTTATATTATTCTGAGAAGCAAATTTAAATAAATGTACTGATGCTGAAGACCTTGGCATAGTCACCACACTGATGAGTTGTTTTGACAAGTGCACAAAATGTTTCTGTCTCTACTCTTTCCTCTGCTCTGGCACCTACTTTACCTTGTATTGATTTGTCCCTCATTCCCTTGCAACAAAATTTACCTTCTTGTTTACTTTTAATACTTTATTCTTTCCTCAAAGAATATTTCTAGTGCTTCTATTTTCTTTTTGAATGATTTACTGCTTTTTCTTTCTTGCTATGCATGGTTTCTCTCACCACAAAAAACAAAAAAACAAAAACACAACAGGATAAAATATTAGATTTCTTAATTATTCAGGGGATGAAGGTAGAGGTGAGCAGGGAGTTTTGTGGAGACCACAGCTTTGGATGTGTGAGATGAATTCTACCAGAGCTCTTTGCAGGTCTGCCCAGAAAGCTCTTTCTCCAAGTCTATCTTGGACTTGGACTGTGGATAATTGCTCTTTCTGTATCTCCAAGCTACCATGTATAAACTCACTGCTTCCTCCTGTTTCCCACTGGCGATTCTCTCCATGTTCAGGTACAGCCAAAATACAGGACATATGATACACTCCAACAGGACATGTTGAATGCATCAACAAAATTGTAAGAAGCAAGGCATATATCTTTATTGATATTTACTGTATAATTTCCTTTTTAACATTTAAATTTCACCCCATGTTCCACAATTGAAAGTTCCACTCCTTTTCAAGGGTCAAAGTATTTTTCATGGATACAATCTGTAACACCTTGTCCTCACAAAGGTAAGTGTTCCTCACATGTGTGAAGTTCTGTTTGAATGAAAATGTGTCTTACAAGGCAAAATATATGTCCTTCCTATGGATTGTTTAACAAAGTATCATGCACCTTTTGTGCTTTTTCCTGTCTGGAGGGAAGTCATATTCCTTATGGGAGAGTACTGTAGTTCACATTTGTTACCCTAATAAAATAACTGAGAGAGGCTAGCTTTATAAAGAAAAAGGTTTATTTAGCTCACAATTTTGGAGTCTGAAAGTTCAGCATGGCAAGTTATTAGTGTCCCCCTGGCTGCATCATCTTGTGGTGAATGAAATGGTGGGACTCCATGTGGGAAGGAGAAATGACATCTCCTATTACAAAGCCAGAAAGATTGGGTGGCAGCAAACTTGTATAGCAATGTTTGCATGAGAACTAACCAGAGTACTAGCAGAACTGTCTAAACCCCTTTCTTTCTTGGGCAACATCCCCAATGACTTTAGGGTTTCCTATTAGTCCTCTCTCTTAAAGTTGCCACCCTATCTTTATCCTGGGACTAAGCCTCCAATACATGGCCCTTGAAAGACAAACCCCATCCAAGTTACAGCATGATCCACAATGTTTGAAAAATTTAAGATGAACTGAATTATTTTCTCTTGTGCATTAGCATGCCTTAAACTATATTAAATCAGCCTATCAATACTATAATGACCTTTGCATCTACAAACGACTTCCACAGTCATGATAACTTCCTAACCTTATTTAAACCATAAAACACTGACTTAATCATTTTAGCTTATAGATGAGGACCAGTTTCTCCCAGAGCAGAGACCTCATTCAGGTAGATCTTATTTTAGCTCAGGATTCACTGAAAGTCAGCTATAAACTAGTGAATGTGCCTGTACTTTCTTAGCTGCAGTGCCCTGAGAAAGACGGGCTCTAATGATAGAGAAGCAAGGGGCATGATCAGTCTTTAACTTTGGTCCCACCCAGTGTACTAGCCAGGCAGGCATACATGTATGGTTACAAGTAAGTTCTAATGGAATAATGTCATTATACATGGTCTATAAAGCCCTAACATTGATGATGATGGATCTTGCATTGTGGTACCCAAATCCTGAAGTTTTAATCAGATTTGAGTTGAAGCAGTTATAGCTCTTATTAAATTCTTTTGACAAAAACATTTTATAAATCAATGAACATCTAAACAAATATTTCTGTTTTAATGTCTACTCTATGAATCATTTAAGAATGCACACAAATCACAGTAATATTTTCTCTCTTTGGCTGACATGTACTTTCTTGTCTTTAAAAAATTGTTTTTAATAATTGATAATCACATTTTATAAAGCTGCTTTGTTGCTAAGAGCCAAGAAGAAGGTACTTGCAGCTTAACTTCACAATATTTTATTTCTCTCTTCACTCATAGGAGGTCTGGTTTCCAGGTCTGGTTCTGTGCTAATATCTGTGATATTATGATAAATTCTTTAAAATGAACCCCAAATTAATATTTTTTCTAATAAGCAAAAGAAATATAGGGAAGGCAATTTTCAATATATAGATTGATAGTGGTGTTCACTAGTGGCTTGTCCACAGTCTGACAAGAGACTCAAAAATGGTCCCTGGCTTGAAAAGAAGTAGAATTTCCCACTGCTTCACAGGACTTCAGTGCAGAAAGAAATTTACATCCAGTATATGTAGAAAATCAATATGATGTTATGCAAAGGAACATTCTGACTCTGTGTAGACTTATCCAGATAATCTGACCAGCATGAAATTGTGGGCATTGGAGGACCACCTGGAAGGAGCATAGAAAGATGCCAATGGTCACAGGTTAGGGAGAGAGTGGCATAGGCAGAAGGAAGAACCGAGTGTCATTTGCCCTACACCATTGCCCCCTCCCCTCCTTGGGGCCCTGCATCCACGTGCCTCTGGTGCCACCCCATCTCTACCTCAGCTCTGCTTC
>PVIC010059133.1:0-10195 GCA_004025085.1 Thryonomys swinderianus | reverse complement strand
TTGTAGTTCAGGCTGGCCCTGAGCTCACTATGGTGCCCAGGCAAGCCGCCGCGAACTCAGCAATCCTCCCATCTCTGCCTCCCGAGTGCTGGGATTACAGGCGTGAGCCACCACGCCCAGCATTATATGTGGTAACCGGGGATCGAACTCAGGTCCTTTCGCTTGCGAGGCAGGCGCCGGAACCACTGAGCTAACCCTCTGGCTCCCTGTGGATAAATCTTGATGTGCTTCCTCTATGTTTTCCCCAGAAGTTTCCAAGTTTTGGGTTTCCTGCTCAGCTCTCTGATCCAGTTTGAATTGAGGTGTTTTTTTTTTTTAAGTTTTTTTTATTCTTTGAGACAGGGTCTCGCTTTGTAGTTCAGGCTGGGCCTGAGCTCACTCTGTAGCCCAGGCAAGCCTCGAACTCAGCAATTCTTCTGCTTCTCCCTCCCGAGGGCTGCGATTACAGGCGTGAGCCACGCCACCTGGTCTGAATTAAATTTTATACAGGCTGAGAGACAGGGATCTACACTTTCCATCTTTTGTGTGTCATACAGTTTTCCAGCACTGTCTGTTAAAAAGGGAGTCTTTTCTTCAATGTATGTTTTAGCCCCTTTGTCAAAATCAGACAGCACTGTGAATTGGTTTGTTTCCTCTACCCTATTCCACTGGTCTCTGTGCTTATTTTGATACCAGTGCCATTGTTTTTTCTGATAATTTTTCTGTGGTATATTTTGAAACTGAATTATTTGATGTCTCTTATTTAGTTCAAGATTGCTTTGACTATTCTGAGTCGTATGTGTTTCCATATGAATGTCAAGATTATTTTTTCTAGTTCTTTGAAGAATGTCATTGGTGTTCATTTGCATTAAATCTGTAGATTGCTTTGGGCAATGTGACCACTTAGGCAATATTAATTTCACTGATTCATGAATATGAGAGGTCTTTCCATCTGCTAGTGCATTCTTCAGTTTCTTAAAGTTTTACTATAGAGAGCTTCACCTAATGGGTTAGGATTACTCTTTACTCTTTTATTTAGTTTTTGGAGCTGTCATGAATGGAATTGTTTTCCTGATTTCTTTCTCAGCTAGGATATTATTGGTATATAGAAAAGCTATTGATGTTTTTATTGATTGGTTTATCTTGCCACTTAGCTGAGTGTTTATCAGATCTGAAAGTCTTCAGGACTTTCTGAGTAAAAGATCATACCATCTGCAAATGCAGATCATTTTACTTCTTCCATTTCTTCCTGAGTTCATTTTATTCCTTCTGTCTAATTGCTTTGGCTAAAATTTCGAGTAGTACATGAAACCGAAGAGATGGGAATGGACACCCTTGTCTCGCTCCTGATTGTTGAGGAACAGGACAAGGCTGCCTGTGAGTTTGGAGGATGTGGCCTCCACCGCACGGAGGGAAGAGGCTTCATAGCTGGTTCCTTAGGGCTTTCATCACAAAACGAGGCTGGATTCTGCCATGGGCTTTTTTCCTCTGCATCTATTAAGGTCGTGCAATTTTTATCCTTGATTCTATTTAATGTGGTGTAGTACATTTACTGATTTCTGTGTCTTGAATAATCCTTCCTTCCCTGGAATGAAACCATCTTTATCTTTGTGTTTAAGTAATTAAAGGGCTGTTTAACGTGGTATGTAAAACTTTTACTGAAGTTTATTTGCCTCTATGTTCTTTGTTGGGAAACTTCCTATTTCTGGTTCAATAGCATTAACTCTTATTGATCTGTTTAGTATTGTTTATATCCTTTTGGATCAATTTTGGTAGGTCATATGTGTCTGGAAATTTATCCATTTCATAAATTCTCCTGTGTATTGAAATACATGTCTTCAAAACAGTCCGTAATGACCCTCTGGATGTCAGAAGTAGCTGTTTTAATACCTCTTTCATTTCTAGTTTTATTAATTTGAGTCTTCTCTTTTTGTGTTTTGGAATACCTGATTTTTATTTCTTTTCTTCCCTTTTCATTTCTGGGCGTCCGTGATGAAATTGTGGGCAAGGCTGTGTAGCACATGCTCATCTTTCTGTGTGCTTTTCTACACCTTTTTCTGTCCCCTCAGAGTCCTGCATTAAAATCCACCTGCAGTCAAAGAGTTCATGAAACTAAAATCTTCATTTTAAGTAAGTAAGTGAAATACCAAATGTTTTCTCACTGCAGTTTTTACACTATCCTTTGGGCTACAACCCTACAGGTAAGAATCAGCACTTGAACGAATCAAATACTTAAGGTCATAATAGGATTGCTTTTTTGCATTTCCATCTGAGGCATTTTAACAATCTGTTAGCTATTGTCTCTTTTCATTTTCCTTCAAGCTGCAATGTCTACCTGCTGGGATTCCCCTCACACCCTGAGAGCCTTCATTCAGGGGCTGGTGGGAGAAGGCTTTGGCCCCACTTAGTCTTCCGCGACATCAGGACTGTTCAGTTCATTGTTAGTGATGGCAAACTGAGAAATCACTGCCTGAAATTCACTGCGCAGAATCTAAACTCATGGACTCTGCCACTTACTAGCGAGGGGATTTGGGCAAGTTATCTGTCAGGGTCTCCATGTCCTTCTCTGGAGAAAGAGGAGTTGATGAAAATAGAATGTGTGTGTGTTAAATGAGTTCACGTGTGTAGAAAGTATTCATGACTTGCCCCAGCATGTAGTATGTGCTCGGGATGGGTTAGCAGCTGCAATTAGAATGTACATCCTTAGTCAAGGATAAGAAATTTCTGGATCACATAGCCTGTTACAAGCTGTATCACACGTCCCCATTCACATGTCAGTACTGGCCACCGACACCTCAGAATGTGAGTGTTTGAACTTAGGACCTTTAAAGAGGCGATTAAGGTCAAGTGAAGTTTCACAGATGGGCTCTAATCCAATATGACTGACGTCCTCATAAGAAGAGGAGATTAGGTTACTGACACACAGAAAGAAGACCATGCGAGGGCCGGATGTTTAGCTCGGTGGTTCTGGGTGTCTGTTTTTCAAGCACAAAGCCCCAAGTTTGATCCCTGGTACAATAAATGAATGAATGAATGGATGAATGAATAAATAAGAAGATCATGTGAAGATGCCGGGAGAAGCTAAGGAGAAGTCAGCCTGGCTGACACTTTTATCTTACACTTTTCCCAAATCCTGAAAGCTTTCCAGTCTGTGAATTGCACTGGTGTTGTGCTGCGCAGCCCTGGCAGACGAACGTGCTCAGTCTCCATCTCTCCCCCGGGTCCTGCCTTTGAACGCTGGATTCCTGCCTCTCTCTGGAAACCTCTCAGAGGTCCTCACAAGGCCCCTTTGCCAATATCTCTGCCCCATCAGAAAAATGACCCCAGGTTTCTTCTCAATACTTTTCTCACAGGTGATTATCCACTTTTATGGCTTCCCCTGCCAACTTTGTGCCAGAGAATTCCAAATTCATATGGACTTTCTCAATGCTTGTCAGACACCTGCATAGCGTCTTTTCTTTGTTTCATCCTTCCTTCCTTTCTTCTTTCTTTCTTTCTTTCTTTCTTTCTTTCTTTCTTTCTTTCTTTCTTTCTTTCTTTCTTTCTTTCTCTCTCTCTCTCTCTCTCTCTCTCTCTCTCTCTTTTCCTCTCTCTCCTTCTCTCTCTCCCTCCCTCCTTTCTTTCCTTCTTTCCGTTTTTCTTTTTTTGGTAGTACTGGGTATCAAACTCAGGCCCTTGTGTTTCCAAGGTAGGCTTGGTACTATTATAGGTAGAAATCTAGCTAGACATACGGTAGGCAGATAGGGCTGGCCCTTGAAAGACTTGCAAAAAAGACCTCCTTCCAAAGGTCAACACCATCAATGAAAAACTATACTCTCAGACAGCAGTGACCAACAGGCCTCTTCCTCCTCCTAGGATGGAGGGTCAAGATCCAGATCCAGCCCCTCCCTGGGAATGCAGTGATTGCAAATTCCCTAGAGAGAGGGCCAGGACTTTGGACCACCTAGAGGAGTCTCCTGACAAGAAAGACCCTCTACGACTTGATTTCCCATTGGATCCCCATTTAATCAATATTACCTGTGCAGTTATACTTGTTGTAATCTTATTGGTTAATCATAGTTTTGTCTATTTTCTGAGGTTTCTCATTGTACCAATGTTACCTAAACTACTGTATTTGCCATGTTACTGGTTGACTGTAATTTTGTCCCACTTTAGACCCGCCTCACCTCGAGGCTTTGCTCCATAAAAGCCCTCTAAAAGGTGAGATGGATGGGTTACCCACTTTCCTTGTTTCCCCTTCTGCCTCTCTTAGGCAGAAGCTTTCTTTCTCAATAAAATTTTCCTACTTAACCCTCCATTGTTCCTAAAATTCATTCTTCAATTTTTAGAGAATACGAACTCGCGTTTCAGGTGGGAAGCTAGGCCTTGCTTTCCTGTTCAGTGCCACTTGAGCTAAATCTCACCATATTTCTTAAATGGCTGCAGGCAAATGTCTTTTTTTTTTTTTTTTTGAGACAGAGTCTCACTTTGTAGTTCAGGCTGGCCCTGAGCTCACTATATAGCCCAAACAAACCTGGAACTCAGCTGTCCTCCTGCCTCTTCCTCTTGAATGCAGGGATTACAGGGGTGAACCACCATGCCTGGCACTGAGTTATGTAGTACTGATTGCTGGAGGGTGTGAGTCATCACTCCTGGTATTGTTATATGTGGTTACTGGGAATAGAACCAGGGACCTTGAGCTTTTAGGCAGGCGCTGGAACCACTGAGCTAAGTCTTTGGCCCAACCTTTGCTTATTTTTGTCTCTTATCACCTTGGTGTCTCCAAAGCCTGCATCTCATTCTTCCACTTCCCTTATTTTCCCCCTTTTCCTAGTCACCATGTCAATCCAGAACTCATCATCTCGACTTAAGAGTTTACAATTACCTCCTATTTTTTCCCAACTTTCAGTTTCAGATCTTTATCTTTCAAAGACCCTCCAATATTATTTTCCCTTCAAAATACCTTGGTGGAGCTGTTGCCTAATTTAACAAATGTAGCCTGAAATTAGTTCCATCGATATGATTTTGTATAATCTGTTAAACATTCTTTTTCAACTTTCCAGCACATTTTTAAAAAAACTATTTCTACAAAATCATCCAGTCACTTCACACTCCTGTTGTCAGGGTCACTGTCAGAGTTGTGGTGGGTTGTTGACCTTGCAAATAGCAAGCATTTATTTTTATTTTGCAAATACAGTGCTCTCATCTATAGTTAATACAACTTGCCTTCAAAGCAGATTCCACATGCTAAATAAAACAGGGAGAAATCTGTTTTCTTCCTCAGTGCTATTTTTAACTCTGTGGATGCTCACGTTTTCCCACATGCACCTGAGGATAAATGCTGGATGCCTGCTTCTTGTTCACCTCAGGCTTATTTCTAAAACTTCAAGCCAGTCATGGTCCCATACTCACTGTTTTTAATGGTCTGTGTCTGGGGCCTGTCCTTGGAAAATGTCAAGAGATCAAGACTCCAGTCCCCTTGCAATTAAATGCATTTCCAGTGAGGCCAACGACCCTTGCATAAGTTGTTAACATTCTTGTGCGAAATTCTTAGTCACTTGAAAATGAAATGGAACCTCACTTTAATCTTGTCCCGGGGGCCCTTGGGTTCCATAGGTTGGCTCTGCAGCTGCTCAGTGGGCAGAGGGCTGAATGTGGGTGGAGAAGGGGATGTGGGTGTGGGCAGTGGAGTTTTGCACATCCAGGAGGTAAGGGAACTGGTGCCGATGGACACACTTTCAGCCTTGGAATGCAACAGGGCTTGAACCTGTAGCATGGCCAAGGTGGGAGGACTCGTGGAGACCAAGTGTAGCCATCCGTGCTGGGCTCAATAGGAGAGGGAAGGAGGAGACAGCTCAGGGGCGGAGCATTTGTCTGACATGTGTGAAGCCCTGGGTTTGAGCCTCCGATTGGGGCTGGAGAAAACCTCCCACATCACAGCATTTCTCAGGTATGTTTGGTATCTTCTCGAAGCTTTGTCAACATGTTTTAATAATATTTTGTTTTACTTTATAATTATTTGCTTTAAATTTTCTAACTATTTTGGCATCATTCTTCAGCATGAACTAAGAGGTGTTTTTTTTTTTTTTCTTAAGAAAGTTACGTTAGGGGGCCGGAGGGTTAGCTCAGTGGTTCCAGCGCCTGCCTTGCAAGTGCAAGGTCCTGAGTTTGATCCCCGGTAACCACATACAATGCTGGGCATAGAGACTCATGCCCACCAACAATCAATACCGCATACCACAGTGCCGGGTGTGGTGGCTCACGCCTGTAATCCCAGCACTCGGGAGGCAGAGACAGGAGGATTGCTGAGTTCGAGGCTTGCCTAGGCTACATAGTGAGCTCAGAGCCAGCTTGAACTACAAAGCGAGACCCTGTCTCAAAAAAAAAAAAAAAAAAAAAGAAAAGAAAGTTACGTTAGGGACCATTAAATATAGTTTTTAATCTGTTTTACTTGACTTTTATTTTAGTAACACCCAGAGGAGTATTCATGTATGAATAAGCCTGAAATAATAAAACCTGTAATAATTATTTTTAGGAAATAGGTCAATTCACAGTTACCATTAAAAAGCCAACATCTTGTAGCAATAGTTCTTTTTTGAGTGTCAACCACCAACACTATTGCTATGGCACTCATTACATGTGTTTTTACTTAATGGTTAGAGATGTAGAGATTTAGTTTTGGGGGACCATTTGGAGGAATGACTTTAGGTTAAAAGTCCACTGATATGACTTAACCTGATTTGAGAAAAATCATACAAGTTCCTCCTAGATTATGAACACTTGACTAATGAACATATACACTCAAAAGTCCCATATATGAGTGCCGGACGTGGTGGCTCATGCCTGTAATCCCAGCACTCGGGAGGCAGAGGCAGGAGGATTGCTGAGTTCCAGGCTTGCCTGAGCTATATAGTGAGCTCAGGGCCAGCCTGGACTACAAAGCGAGACTCTGTCTCAAAAAAAAAAAAAAAAAAAAAAAAGTCCCATATATGTAGAATGTCTTTCTCTGTCTCGCCATGCTTTACCCTGGACAAACTGAGGGGGTCATGAGACGCTACTGCCACCTGGTGGTCAGTATGGGTAACTAACATCTACCCCCAAACTTCTCGGGGTGCCCTACATTGAATTCAGTTCAGTTCTGGTCCGTTCAACAAACATTTGTTGAACTTACATGAAGACCAGACATTCTGATACTCACTCAAAGAACATATATGTGTCCGTGCATTGTACTTTTCCTTTCTGTTTTTTTCCATTTGTAACTCAGTTTATTTAATCTTACACAATTAAGTTTTGGGACTCTTATTTAATAAGCTTCCTTATCTTCCATTTTTTTTTTTTTGTCTCTCTGTCTTTTTTTTTTTTTTTAGTTTTTTGAGACAGGGTCTCGCTTTGTAGTTCAGGCTGGCCCTGAGTTCACTATGTAGCCCTGACTAACCTTGCACTCACAGCAATCCTCCTGCCTCTGCCTCCCGAGTGCTGGGATTACAGGCGTCAGCCACCGTTCCCAGCCTCCATTCTTTCCCAGTTCTTGCTTGATTCTCTTAGAAATAATTATTTTCTTCCTCTTTATGTCTTAGGTTCCATTTGCACATCAGTGACATCAATCACAATTTCAAAACAAGAGTGTTGTCGTTTTAAGACATTTTTTTCCAAAGAAAAATGGAATCATAAATTTTAAGGGATTAGAGCTCTTCAGAAGTCTATCTTCTCATCTACTTATGTCACCTACATGGCTTTTACACTTTTCCTGATGCATACTGAAGAAAAAAATTTTTTTCTCATTCCTTTTCAATGTTCTACACACAAATATTTTTGCTTCTTACTATTTTTAAAGTTATAAATGTACATCATGTAACCTCCTTATGGGGTTAAGCCAGGTTTCTTAAGGATATCTGTGAATATCACCATTAGTGATAAAATTTTTTGGTGGGAGGAATTCATTCCAAATTCCATCAAGTGGCTTAAAATCTTTGGAAATGCATTCAACTCCAACATGATAATTTTCCCCAGCTGAAAAACAGATATATCCAGGCTATTTTATTTATAATAGCAAAAATATTTGTTATTTTGTAGAATAATTCGCCATGGAATTTCTAAATAACATGATCTCAATTCATCTAAATTGTGGCTCTCTCATTAAGCATTTAGAACAGAAGCACTGTTATAAGTCTAGAGGGGAAAACACAGAAACAGGAAAATTTGAATAAAGAATTTGGAACAATTTCACAGCTTCAGGATTTAGTTCCACTAACTGTGCATATTAAAAATATCCTTGCAATCAAAATAATTGTGAAAATTAATAACAATAAGAGACTATGTAACTGGTAAATAAATTCCTAGAATTCTTGGTGGGCCCACTAAATCAAATAGTATATACACTGATAATTTTGACAGGTAATGCCAAATTTCCTTCCATAGTAATTATACCGATTAAATTTCTATTATTTATTTTTGAACTTCTAAGGGGATCATAATTATTTAAGAATTTTTTTTTTCAGTACTGGGAATTGAACCCAAGGCTTGTGCACTGAACTTGGTACCTTCTTATTTATTTTGAAGTTGGGTCTTGCTAAATCACTAGGTAGCCCAGGCTGAGCTCAAACTTACAAACCCTCCTGCCTTTGGCTTTGATTTTGGGATACTGTCTCACTATTTTGCCTAATCTGGCCTTATTACATACATATTAGATCTTATTCCATCTTCTATGTCTTTTAACCTCTTTTTATATTTCAATTGTCTCTGCTGGATTCTAAACAATTTCTTCTGACCAATATCCAGGCCCAAAGCTGTCTCTTTAACTCTCTCTAGCCTTCTGTCAAACTATATTTAGATAATAATATTCCATGCAACAAGAATAACACACAAAAAAGCAGAAGTGACACATCTGTTTGCAGACAATGTGAACTTCAAGCCAAAATTGATCAAAAAAGAGAAACAAGGGTGGGGGTTTAGCTCAGTGGTTCTAACATCTGCTTTGTAAGAGCAAAGTCCTGAGTTCAGTCCCCAGTAATCATATACCACAATGCTAGGCATGGTGGCTCATGCCTGTAATCCCAGCACACGGGAGGTAGAGGCAGAAGGATTGCTGAATTTGAGGCTTGCATGGGCTACATAGTGAGATCCTGTCTAAAAGAAAAAAAAAAAAAGACAAGGAAGGTCAGTACATACTTATTAAAACTACAAGAAAAAGAGACAACAATTATATATGCAATATATGTACAGAATATTGGTGAACCCAAGTATATAAAGTAAATATTAACAGACATGATAAATCTAATAAGCATGACTGATGGCGAAATCCAGGTCTGGCTGAGCCAACTGCACAGCATGCCAGTCTCCTAGGTCCTCAGAGAGCCTTCGGCCCTCGGTAAACTAAGTGGAGACCAAAGCCAGCCTTGCGCTAATGAGAGCATGCCAGAGCCGGAGATTTCCCAGTGCTCCCCAGTGTTGGGCCCCTCCTCCGGCAACCATGGACCAATCCCAACAGCCACTGAGCAAGCCCCTCCCACCACCACTTGTGCTATATAACGCCCTACACTGCATTCATTAAACGGAAGCTTCTAGAAACCTCCCCAGGGTCTGGTGTGCTTTTGTGACTCTGCGCCTCACCCTCCTGTGTGCAGCTCGGCGATGACAACTGGTGGCCAAACGTGGAGCCCTCGGGTAATCCTTTCCCTCGCTTCTCGGGTGAGTGCCCCCTCCTTCACGGGGAACCCCTCCTCCCTGTGGCTCCGCAGGCCGCTTCTTTCCACCGACCTCACCTCATGCTGGGAAATATCTTCTACTTCTCTTCGTAATCCCAAGATGGTGCCGGTGCCGGTTCTCTTCCATTGGACACACAGGCCAGACCCCAAGATGGTGCCGGCGCCTCTTCCCCTCAGGCCAACACCCAGGCGTTGCCTCCCAACGGATCACTGGCCCCTGCTTCCGCTCTGCCCCTCAAACCTCCCCACCTCTTTCCTCAGTGTCCACCTTCTGCACCGCATCCCACACCTGGACCCCGCGCCCCATGCCCCACAGCGGCCCTGCTCTCCGCACACCTGCCCGGCCTGGGCTGCCCCGCCTGAGTGCCACTTCAGACCCTTGTCCTCAGCTGCCAGAGGCGGAGGTGATGTCCGGCGCACGGGCTGCGGCTCCTGCTGCTGCCGCCGCTACTCGGCAAAGCCCCTCTGGGCCGCTGCTTCCCAAGGGCCGCCTACCAGGAGCAGCTGTACTTGGAGCAGCCAGCCGGGACCCC